>CAUYPK010047294.1:0-53219 GCA_963574355.1 Loris lydekkerianus | reverse complement strand
GTGGGGAAGGAGGCATCAACCTTCCCAGACTAATCTATTTGCCAGAAGACCAAAAATCACATTATAACAAAGATATTTGTACCAGAATGTTTATTGCAGCCCAATTCATAATTGCTAAGTCATGGAAAAAGCCCAAGTGCCCATCGACCCACAAATGGATTAATCAATTATGGTATATGTGCACCATGGAATATTATGCAGTGTTAAAGAAAGATGAAGACTTTACCTCCTTTATGTTTACATGGATGGAGCTGGAACATATTCTTCTTAGTAAAGTATCTCAAGAATGGAAGAAAAAGTATCCAATGTACTCAGCCCTACTATGAAACTAATTTATGGCTTTCATATGAAAGCTATAACCCAGTTATAATCTAAGAATGTGGGGAAGGGGGGGAGGGAGGGAGGAAGATGGGCAGAGGGAGGGTGATTGGTGGAATTACACCTGTGGTGCACCTTACAAGGGTACATGTGAAACTTAGTAAATGTAGAACATAAATGTCTTAACATAATAACTAAGAAAATGCCCGGAAGGCTATGTTAACCAGTGTGATGAAAATATGTCAAATGGTCTATAAAACCAGTATATGGTGCCCCATGATCACATTAATGTACACAGCTATGATTTAATAATAAAATAAAATAAAATAAAATAAAAAGATCTCTTAAATTACTCAACTTATACAGACATTTATTTTATTCCTACCTTGTACACTGTCTCGAGTATTATTTTATGAAATAATACAAATATTTATAAATACATGATATATAATGCACTTATGTCTATAAAATCTTAAATATTAAAACAATGTTTAAACATACAGGAAAACAGAAGAAATATATTCTTTTGTGTACAGATATATGGGGAGGCTTTATGTGAAGGTGTGTATGTGAGTGCACATGTGTGTGTTAAGTATGTGTATTTTTTAAATTCACAAATTTAAATGGGTGAATTCACAAATTCACAAATGGGTGAATTATTTCCATGTGCAAACAGTGGAAATTTTTATGGAGTATTTTTGAGTTATCCATAAGTAGCAGAATAGAACAGTTAATCCTTATGCATTCATCATCTAAAAGAGAGAACCATCAAATTATGGTATTCTTTCCCTATTGATTCTCTCATCAACTTTAGCCACTTTTATAATACTTTGAAATGGATCCCAGACATATGTATTCCCTCTATAAAGTATATGTTTGATAAATTAAGGAGTGTTCTTTTAAAATAGCCACAGAACAATTATTGCACCAAAAACCACATTGGGGTTTTGATATTGGTGGGTGGTACCAGACTGATTCTCCTATTGAAATACTTATTAACTCTATACAAAATATTTGAAAAATGATCATTTGCAGGCATTTAAAAGAAACCAGAAGCAGAAAGAAATAGGGGATAGAGTCCTTGAAATGAAAAAACAACAACAAAACAACTAAACTAGATACATGTTTAACACACTGGCAAATATAGAAAACTTGTGAAGAAAAGATTCCATTAACCTCTAGAACTGCAGGAAGATTAGGTTGAGTTGTCACACTTCTGAACTACAAATTGAAATAATTCTTCCTCTAAAATATTAGAACCATTTTTCTTATAGTATAATAAATATATAAATCAGTAACATATAAACATATAAATCATTTGTGTACTAGGTATTACAATTATCAACTATTACATACTGAATGTAATTGAAAATGCTGTACTTTTGCACACCACACAGCACAGTAGGTTTGTTTACACCAGCATCATGACAAGCACACGAGTAATAAATTGCACGGTGACATTAGGGCCACTGCAATGTCACTAGGTAATCTTCCTTTCTCAAAATAAACATGTCTCACCTTATCCCAATGTATAGATTAATAGGTGAATGGGTGGAATCATTAAAGGAAAAATCAATCTATTTTCTTGATACTTATTATTCCTTCATTTAAATACATTTCTATTTTTAGTATCTCAGTTAACTCTTTTTTTCAGTACTTAGTAAATGATCAGTTTAATTTCTTGGCACTAAGCACCTTCTGGGAAAAAGAACCCACACTTCTAAGTTCTCAAGGAATTTAGGTCTCCTAGAAGGAATAAGATTTGAGTGACAGATTTTTGTTCATTCAACACTCTCTCCCCTTTCTTTCCTACCATCAGTACTACTGTTTCTTTGTATGGCCGCAGTGTGGCCAACATCAGGGGCTAAATCATGACAGGTCTAAACTAACTCTTGCCTCATCTCTGTATAGAACGTTTCCAATGCCACCTACAGCTATGTGAACCTTTTCTGGCTCATGAGATGAATGAAGAAATCTTCTGGGGGTCTTCTAGCAAACCTTTTATATCTCAGACATAGACTCAGGAGAACAAATCCTTTTTCCACCCTGCTTCTTAATTTTGAATAAAATTGTAATGTCTGGAGTTTGAAGCTATGAGGCCATATACCTAACACAAACAAAATGAAAACAAAACAAAAAGCCAATATATCAAGAAGCATGAGCAGATGGAAAGAGTCTCAATTATTGATGACTTCATTAAACTTCCTCTTCCAGATGTGTTATCAAATAAAATAGCTGTAATTATGGTATTACGTGGTTGTTTTATTGTTATGGTTATTTGCTGCCAAAACAATTCTTCACCAATAGACCCTACATAGGTAAAACAGATTAATAACCATGCAAGAAAGCCTATGATTAAGTTACCAAAAAAAGATGATGGCTAATTGTGATACGAACAATCAAATTTGATAACTTAGTGCCTTTCTGAGTTGGAATAACTATTACAGGAGAATATTCTTAACTTGCCCAAAGTTCTGCTGATTCTTAAAGTTTTTGCAGTTGAGAGAACATGAATAGTAGAATCAAGTAAAACCCAAAATCTATTTTCCAACTTTCTATTTTGATAGAGGTTAGATTTATTAGCTAATAAAGTCCTGTGTATTTAAATTACTTTTGCTTTTATTATCCCTGATAAATGTGGAAAAATGAGTTATCATAATAAAATACATATTTTTTTTCCTCACAAAGTTTCTACATTGAAAAATATCTCTTAAACCAGATAATGTGTCAGTTTTTTAATTTACTCTACATATCCCTGTCACTAGTTTGCCAGGTCTGTTCTTAAATTCCACTGGTAACAAGGAATCGGAATCAGAACATTTTCTTATATTCCCAAGGACTAAAATAAAAGTCCTAAACCCTTCCAACAGACTAATGGATCCTTTTCAGCTAAAACCACTAACTGATAAAGCTCCTTACCATGGCAGAAGAGGAGGATGGTCACATCTCAGTCACTGTCACTCCCAGCCCCTGACTCATCATTACTGGATTTTTATCAAAGGCTGGCTTGAGAGAGACAAAAATCTGGAAGACCCTTTGCTTAACGTCATTTGACCACTTGGTGCCCTTCTTCTGTTTTCGGTCACATCAGCTATACTGGACCACAAGGAACATCTTCTTCATGGATGACTGCCAGTTCTGATATTGGCCAGTTTCCAGGATGCTCAGTTCTGGATTTGTGCCCTACACGTTATCCTTTTAGGACCAGATTATATATTACGCATTTAAATGTTAAATCTCCAACCTTGAGTGAACATGGGTTGTTTCTGTGTGTTGTTCATATGTAAACCTCATGCACATGGGTGTAGGTTTCCTGCAAGAATATTAGTGAACTTGTTCTATAGTTTATCGCACTGGATGCATGTACCATTCCACCCCATCTAGCACACATACCTACTTCCTCCTCTCCTTTGAAGTGTGGCGTTACCATTTTGGCCTGAGGTTCACTTCCTGCCTGCATAATCCTCTTAGAAGTAAAACTCTCCTTTAAATTCATTAACTATGTGACTCTTTTTCAGTGTACAACCTTCTTTTTAATAGCAGATTTGATTTATAACAATGCTTTCCTTTTAGGGAGTAGAAATACACACTGTGTTGTTTCTTCCCACTGATCTGAATTAGTTGTGAAAATATTTAAAGACAGCTGTTATTTCCTTGTTGACATCTTTTCCAGTTTACTCATCCCAAGTTCTGAAGACCAGATTCATAGTACACTAGTTTTTTAAAACTCAGTCATATCTGGCTACTGTTGTAGTTTTTTCCACATCAACTAAACTATCAGTTTTTAATAGTGTCCTTAACATGTCCCTTCTTTATGCTTAAATAAGAGTAGCTTCATTCTAAGCAGTAAAAACATTAAATTGTTACTTTGGTTGTCTAGTTATATTTTCGAATAGGGACTGTAATAAAGTGATATTAGGTTAGAACTGTTCATTTTCAGTATAAATTGTATGAACAATACATGTTGAGAATCACTGTATTACTTATTTTCCTATTCATATTTTGTCTTAAATCCTTCCTTCCTTCCCTCTTTCCTTCTCTCCTTTCTTCCTTTCCTCACCCTTTCCTTCTTTCCTTTCTACCTTGGGACAAGACAAATAAAATTTATTGAATATGAAAGTAAAAAGTGTAAAGATTTTTAATCTTTTGGCTTTAAAAATATTGATCATTTCATAAATAGAGACAGGTTATTTCATCTCATAAAATTCAGATTCTCTTATATTTGTTTAAGCATGTTTTCTTTAGATATGAATTAAACATTGTTTATTAGGAGTTAGGAAATTAGTCATGATAAATTTTTCTATTCATATTTTATTAAATTAACATGGGAATATCTCATTGGAAGGATAGTTATTTTAATAATAGAAATACTTGTTACAAATTTACCATATTTGTAATGATTATAAACAAGACAGACTTGCCTATAATTCTTTTCTAGAAAAAAGTTTTGTTATATCAAGGCAATTAAATATATCCATATGTAACATTTTCCAAATAACACTGAACAATATTAGCATCAAGTAAATGAGAAAATTATTCTCCAATGCAAAATAATATACAGTAATGCAAAGAAAGTCAATAAGAATTTTATAGAGATTGATAAATTAGAATAGAGTAAAGAAAGCTTTTCAAAATAAATAGCATTATATAAAAATTATAATATGCTCTTAGAATGAAGAGAGAAAATACCATATAAATAAAAAAAGAATTGATTTTGGTATAAATATTTCAACTGGAAGGGTACATTCTTGTTTTATTTTGTTTTGCTTTGTTTTGTGTTCTTAGAGACAGGGTCTCACTGTGTTGCCCTGGCTGCTCTCCAACTCTGGGGCTCAAGCAGCAACTCTCGCCTCGGACTCCTGAGTAGCTGACACTACAGGAAGGTGCCAGAGTGCCTGGCTGGAAGGACACATTTTCTTCAATAACATGTTTGACTCTTAATTTGTACTCTTCTTGGAGATGCAGATATGCAAATATAAAATAAGTGGAAATAACAATAGTTGGTTTATGTGGTTAAGATGCACCAATTTGGCCCTAAATGCTACTCCTCTCATCTCCATCAGTTTGAGGAAGTAAATAAATCTAGATGCTTGAATAATGAGGACTTAAGTCAACAGATTCTTTCGATACCACCGATTCTCCAAAGGTCCATTATGGTCATGAAAGTGAAAACAAAACTAAGCTAAACTACATTAAATAACAAAATAACACCTAAAGTGCTAGTAGCAATTAAGTCCGTGGAGTTTTAAAAGACATAGGTAACATGTTCCATCAAGAAAGGCAGAATTCTTCAAATGACACAGAAATTTTCATGGTTGGTATTTAAACATAAGCTGCTGGCCCAGGTTGACTCATGGGACAATCTCATCTCATCCTTTCATTTAAAGGAACACAGGAGATTTTCTGGTTGAATCTGGTTATTTTTTGTTGTTGTCGAGTCTGGTTTTTGTAGGTTTAAATCCCCCATTTAATCAATTTTTTAGTAGCTTCTATGTGTTGGTAAGAAATATTTTTTTTTCCCCTCCTCTGTTTTCATTTTTCTTCCTGTGTAAGTGAAGGATTTGCGAACCTTATTAAAGGAGGATTTATCCATTTTCCTCTGCTTTATCCTACTAAATTAGCTGAGTTACCTCATGATATGAAATCTGCTTAGTAGCTTTCATACCTCAGATGCAAGCATCATATTTAAGGTCATATGAAGATGTGTTAAGCCGATTTTTTTTTTTTTTTTTTTTTTTTTTTGGTGTTCCACAAAATGAAATTGTCTTTAAGAAACAGGAAATAAGTGCAATAATTATCAGTATAATTTCTGTCCCAAGAGGTAGAAAAATTTTCTTAAATCTGAAACAAAATACTCTAAGGTCTAAACTGCCCATCTCATGATTCTGTGATGCATATTTGGGTTGAATTAGAGCTTATTAATGCTCTGATCAAGTAATTTTTCAGCAGATCTAATATCTAAATTAGCTTTTTGGGTTATAGTAAAATTTATTTTTTTTGTTGTTATTTCTACATTCTCCTATGCAATTATATCAATGTAATGATCTATATTTGAGAATCAAAGTTAAAGGTGAAAAGATATGTCCCACCCCTGGAAAAGAACAGAAACAGGAAAATTTACCTATTGTTTCATAAACCCCATGGTGTAAGCATCTAAGTTAAAACACAAATATCAATATGGGTTTAATTAGAATCTGTGCTTATAGTGTTAATTTATCTGTTTATTTCTGTTGCCTCTCTATTATAAAATACATTTCACACGAACAGACTCTTTGTCTCTTGTGTTCCCTAATGTGCCTGCAAAGCCTGGAGTTCAGAGAATGATACAATAAACTAAGCACTGCCTGTGTTCCCAAAGTTTTAAGATTGGACAGATCTTTGGATTCATCTGTCTAATTTCCAAAGCAGAAATTGTACACATTGCATAATTTATTGTCACATAGATTTTGCCTCTTGGAGCAAGAGAAATGAAGACACTAGGGCAACTGCTTGGAGATGGAGACAACCAGCAGAGGCCTCACACTGTCTCGCCTCCTATTTCTCTCCTAGAAGAGATTAAAGAAGGTAGAATAAAGGACTACAATTACATTCTGCTCACATTCTTTTGAGTTTTATAGTGTAATTCTCCAGCATTGCAATGCTTGATTGAGAGGAGGAAAGAGGTGAGAGTCGGTTGTTGTTTAAATATTTGTGTCCCCCTCAAAATTCATGTTCAAATTTAACCCCTAAGCAATAGGATTAACAGATGCAACATTTAGGAGATGAGTAAGCCATGTGGGCTCTATCCTTGTAGTAGATTTGTGCTTATACAAGGGCTAGGGAACCAGCGAGGCCCCTTTTCCTCTTTTGCTCCTTTCCCCATGTGAGGACCCAGGTTCCTTCCTCTCTGGATGAAAGGCACAATTCGGAAGCAGAGAGCAGCCTTCAGCAGACTCTAAGCCTGCTGGTCCTTTGACGGTTGACCCACAGAACTGTGTGAAATAAATTTCTAGTCTTTATAAATAATCCATCCTTGAGGGGTTTTTTTGTTTGTTTGTTTTTCTTACGGCAGCACAAACTGAGACAAGAGTCTTTGCCTTTACATGAACTATGTGGCTGGGTTCCATGAATACAGGTGACTGGACCAGAATTCATTATGTGTCTAAGTCTAGCTGGATCTAGACATGGGAAGTCTTGTGAAAAATCTGCAGCAAGGATTTGGAGAAGCACCAACTTTGAATGGCTCCATGACGTTCTAACTACAAGTAATAGAAAATCAAAAAGACATTATTAAAAGGAGTCACAAGAAGTTTTCCATTTCTATCAAATCTTCCAAATCCTCAATTTCTTTGGCTTCCTGATAAGGGTTAGAAAGTGTATCTTTACATATTTGTAAAAGACAATTAGTAACTATTTGTCTATATTGTTCCTACATTGTTCCTGGAGGGGAGTTTTGTAATTTTAAAAAAAGATTTCTTAATCCTATGCCTCTCTTGTTGGTTGACTTTAAGACAGAGAAAAAAGTGAAGAATTAGAAAAGTTAAGTTGGGGAAAGTGATGTAGAGATCACCTACTTTGACATTGGTTCTGGGACCTGAGAGCATTTTATAAAAAATTAAAGTAATAAAGGTTCTTTAGCCTGATGTCTTTAATATTAGGTACTGCTGAACCAAATGCCCAAAATTTCAATTCACTGTGTCTGTGTGTGCCCGGGAGAGGGGGCTGTTAAGAATTTAAAGATAGTATTTGCAGCGATATGGACTTATAACTAAGAATAAGAATTTGAGAATTATTTTATTGCATAGTTATTGAGTAGTAAGATATAGAGCCTAATTTTGAGATGTCTACATTCAACAGCGGGATATGGGTCTAGCACCTTTCCTAAATTTGGCACACAGAACTTGTTTCTGCGGTGCCAGACTGTGTGTTAAGTACAGGGAAGGGAAGAAGCTGGAGAGTATACAAGTGATCTAAAGAGGGCACGATGGAAACCCTAGTTATTAGCTCCTTGACCTGAATAGAAAGGTCCTTTCACCTCCCAATGAGAATTCAGTGAGGAATCCAGAAAATGTAAATGCTAGTATACATTGTGTGTTGTTGCTTCTCAAGGTCTAAAGCACCCTTACATTTGCCTTGGGAAATTGGTGCTCAGGAAGATTCTGACACGGTACATTTGGGGTGGAACCTAGATATTGAAGAAACATGTGTAATATGTTGCAAGATGATGCCTGTGTTGAAGTTGATGCTGATTGTACCCGACTCACCTGGAGGGCTGGTAAAACCCATGTGGCCAGACCCCACCAGGAGAGTTTCTGATTTAGCAGGTCTGGGGTGGGACCCACACACTCCGTGGGATGCTGATGCCACTGGTCTGGGGATCACACTGAGAACGACTTGCTCAGAATATGGCATTAGGCTTTTGTTGAACTCAGAGAGTGGATCTCTTCCATTTATTTTCTCCCTCAGGCTACTTGGCCTCTCTACTACCACTGTCTTCTAGAGCTGTTTGTTCTGTCTATGTGAAATATTTGAGCTACATAGACATGAGTTGTGTAAAGTAAAATTTGATCTGTAGAAAAATGGGGTTAATCTGCCTAATCTAATGCTTTTATCATATTTGTCTTCTGGTTAAAACAGGAACACAACAGGGCAGCACCTGTGGCTCAGAGGAGTAGGGTGTTAGCCCCATATGCCAGAGGTGGTGGGTTCAAACCCAGTCCAGCCAAAAACTGCAAAAAACCCCAAACAAACCAGAAACACAACACAAAAGCATTGTCTTCTCACTTATAAGGAAATACTTAAAATGCTTCCTACACACCTCTTGGGTGTGGGACACAATTATAAGAGGGACTTTACCTAAGAAATGGAATCAGTGTAACCTGGTTCTGTGTACCCTCAATGAATCCCCAATGATAAAATAAAGAATAAGTCTTTTATATAAAAAATTAAAGAAATAAATTAAATTAAAATGCTTCCTATGCATATGCTAACCTATTTTTTTTTTTTTTTTTTTTTTGTGGAGACAGAGTCTTACTTTACTGCCCTCCGTAGAGTGCCGTGGCGTCACAAGGCTCCCAGCAACCTCCAGCTCTTGGACTTACGCGATTCTCCTGCCTCAGCCTCTCAAGCAGCTGGGACTACAGGTGCCCACCACAACACCCGGCTATTTTTTTGTTGCAGTTTGGCTGGGGCTGGGTTTGAACCTGCCACCCTCAGTATATGGGGCCGGCGCCCTACACACTGAGCCACAGGCGCCGCCCATCTGCTAACCTATTTTACCATTTTATCCTTTTTTTTTTTTTGAGACAGTCTCACTATGTCACCCTCCATAGAGTACCAGTGGCACCACAGCTCACAGCAACCTCAAACTCTTGGGCTTAAGTGATTCTCTTGCCTCAGCCTCCCAAGTAGCTGAGACTACAGGCACCTGCCACAATGCCTGGCTATGTTTTTTTGTTACAGTTGTCATTGTTATTTTAGCTGGCCAGGCCGGATTTGATCCCACCAGTCTCAGTGTATGTGGCCAGCATCCTATCCACTGAGCTACAGGTGCAGCCTAGCATTTTTTGTTTGTTTGTTTGTTTGTTTGTTTTAATGCTACATTTTTTCCTTTCAACTTCTGCTAAACTATTCTAGCTGGGCTTCCTCAAAGCAACCATTTTGTCCTCAATGACACTTCATTCTCTAAGACAAAGATAGCTTCCATTTTTCCAGGTCAAAATTATACATACTTTCAAAATCCATTTCAATTCTTTCCTTTAGAAACAACCATAAGTGCATAGTTTCAAATGTTTCTGCTTTTCTCTGAATGCTCTAAATTTTATTTTGTTACTTACAACTTTGCATGTGGAAATTTAAGATACTGAAATTGAGAGATGAGATATTAGAATTTTCCACTTTGCAGGGGATATATACCCTGGTATTTCTATAGTGTTCAAGAAAGTGGATTCAAGAAGTAAACTATCTTTGTTCAAATCTGTCACACTCACATCTATTCTGTGAATTGGACAATGGGCAATTGTTGCCAAACCATGTTTATCTTTGAAATTAGAGTGATAGAGCTGCTCTGAGTTTAAATCACCTACTTTACAGCACGGGCTTGGTACACTGATGCCACATGGCACTCAATAAGGGCTAATCAACAAATATATAAATAGATGTTATTGTTAACTGGGCAAACACACTGTTCAAAAGCAATCAAGATACTGCACACAGAAAGAAATAAGGATTTTGAAAAGGAATTTTTTATAACTTGTGAATTAAGGTGACTAGTGACTAATTTCTATAAAGTCACCATATATCATATACAATGTAACCTCCAAATTGAAATATGAGACTATATCCAAACAAGGTGTAGAATTTTTGAAATCAAGATTTCTTGGCGAATCAAGAATATATGGATACTCCAGCATAGGGCATACTCGAATTTATTGAATTAATGCATCGAAACTATTGAAAGTTTACTGAATTTAATAGGCCTACTCAGGTAAATTGAACATGCAGACTTGGTTACTTAAATACGACTTTGTGGGAAACAGCACAAAGCAGAAATCTGATCACATTCACAGTGAGGAAGAGAAAAACTGCCCCTGGCATCTAGGAGCTGGCCTGGTATGGTGCTAATTGCTAGAACTTGATGTTGATACCAGCTGGCCCATGCTTAGAGCTATGCTTTGGTGTTCCCCTGTTGAAAATAAACCATTTTTCAAAACATCCACACTGTGTGAACTTGATAGAACAAGACAAAAATAAGACCATTCCCCAACCACATCTGAATATAACATGGATCACACATGAACCTTGCCCAAGCCACAGAAAGCCAACCACCCCGTCTCTCATCCGATATAAGTGACTGTTTTCTTTAACTTGTTACAACTTTAGGGTCTAGTGTTTCATTCTTCTAGGTAAAATCTGTTAAGATTTTCACATCAGAGAATTACCCCTGCTTTCTAAGACTGTACTCCTTCCAGAGCAAAGTCCTGTTTCCTTGAACTCTCCCCCAAATCACTTAATCCCAGATTCTGAAACAAGTCTTTTCTTAATGCCTTTTGCTGAGTAGATCCATGGTTCCCCATAGTGAATGTTCCCCACTGCCTATCAGGTATAAACTCAGATTGTTCAACTGGAGCCATGTTCCTGGGGGGGCTTTGGCTGGGGAGCACTGGCAGCCCTTGGACAGTTTGTGGACTGGTAATGCTTGTGGGGGTGAATTCTTATAATTTTAACTGACAACATTTTGCTACATAACATTTAAATATACTTAAAACATTTGCTTTGGCCAAGCGTGCCTCACTTTAAGCAGATTTGCTAAGTGTAAAGACAGAGACATACAACAGTGAAAGCTTTTAAAGATTGTGTGTGAACTCCAAGGCAGATCTCCCTAGGAGAATCCTTTAAACAACAAATTCTCCTCCTGCACTTCAAACGTGATTGATTATCAGAAGTTTGATTTAGGTGAAACTTTCCATGAAAACATTTTAAGCAGGATACAGCTGTAAGGGGAACTTGGACAGTAATTGAAATTACATTCATTTTTTTAGAATCCAGGCATACTATTCTAAACTTAATTAAAACCAGCTGGGAAAAAAAGAAAGCAAGAAACTTCAATTGAAGAAAAGGTATTTCTTAAGGACTCATGTGGAATATGAAAACGTATCTGGTTTTTCACATGAACATTTTTTACTTGAGGTACACAGAAAAATGTACCTTCTCTATATTTTGCAGAGAATAAATTGGTGCAAAATATATTTAGTGATTTAATTTTTAAAGATAAACAGTTCACATTTTCTTTCCGAACATTCTCCCTTCTTTCAAATATTGTATAATAATAAGACACTCATCACAGCAGATATCTTGTATAAAACTGGTTTTATTTCAAAAGTTTAATTAGATTTTGTTTTGCAAAGATTTTATTGAATATATGTATATACTTTTACTATTGCTGATGAGAAATAACATCCTTCCAAATTGTTGCCATTGTCTTTTAGAGAAATCCAGCAACCAGGAATAGCTCATAATGATCACTTTTCTGCTATTTTGTATCATACACAAAGTGAATTTTCATACAATCTAGGCACAACTTGATTATTGGTTTCTACCCATTGTAGAAATAAAATACCCTCCATATTGTGCAAAGAAATGGTGAGTTAACACAATGTTTTAAGTTTCAATCACAATTTCTACTTGCCTTGAATGCTGCGTAAATCATCATACATTTAATCTGAGGGAGCTTTTAACATTTCAGAATGGAAACAACAAAGTGAAACCTTAAGATTTGCTTTTGTTTAGGGTCAGCCAGGTCAGTGTCAGGTTCTGAGCATTGAACTGAAGGTTGGGTTACCCAAGGGACACGTGGAGTAGATGTGATGCAAAGGGAGTCATTTCACAGAAAGAGCTAGTTCGTGCTACACAAATACCTAGTGGTGAGCACAACTCGGTTTGCAGTTGCAATCATTTGTGCATCGAACCTTCCCTATGTTTGGGTTCCCATCTTTTCCAGATAAAAGGATCTAAGTTATTCAAATGGCTAAACCAGTAAGGTTGGAACCTGTGGATCTTATCCCTTCCAATTCATTTACTTCATCTTAAAATGATCATAATTTTAATCTTAGTTTTGAAGAACATGTGTTCTTAAACGGCCATAAGGGAGTTGGTTCATCAACTCAGCTAGTCTGGCAGTTTACAAAGTCTTTTTAGACCCAGAACCCACTCTCATATTTAAACTTTGTGCTACAACCCAAAATATAAAATAAATAATGTGAGAACTTACTTTTTTGACGTAAGAGAGGGAGGCATAGAGCTCTTCCTGTTCCACTATCCTTCTTATTCTTTCTCCTCTTCCCCCGCTGGGTAGTCCTTGAGGAATTTTGTGAAATCTGAGGGTCTTCAGAAGCATGGGTGGAAAACTCCTGAAGACCATGGCTCCTCATTTTAACAGGAAAGTGATCCAATTCTTCAAGGAGGAAGTGAGATTTTTGAGACCAACAGTTATTAAATGATAAAGATTGATCTGGAATACAAACACCTTCACTCCTAGGCTAGTTATTTTTGACTGCTCCTTCTGCACTTAAGTAAGATCATTCAATCATGAAATCATTTTGGGGGCATGCCATACAGAATTGAAAAGTACTGGAGAAGAACCAGAGGTTTTAGCTAAAAAAGACTTACGAGGCATAATGACATTACCTTGTCTTTATAATAATCTTCCATTATATTTCCTCTTAATATAACTAATTAATAACTCTGATAAATGACAAATTATCATCAGCTGCCCCATATGACTGCATCAATTCATCGAGGAGACTTTGATTTGGAACCACAAGAGGACGTTATGATTTCAGAAAATACGATTTTTGTTTCATCTTTTACCATAACTAACATGTTTAATAAAGAAAATAATGAGTGGGACTCTTGCACATCCAGCTCTTTTGTATCCCTCAAGGATCAGGTTAAACTTTATTTCCTTGGAGAAGACTTTCAGCAGGTTCTGCCAGTCATGTTCTGTGATGACACTTGTTTATTTACCTCAAAAGAGACAACCCTGACTTATCCTTTTGTATTTATTTCTTCACTCTTCATCTTTCTGCACATCCGAACTGTAAGCTCATCATTTTAGAGTTCACGTCTTCCTTGTACACTATTGTGCCTCCAGCAACTAGCATAGTTCCTGTCCCATGGCAGGTGCTCAGTAGAAATTATTTAACAAACAAATGAATGTGTTATATTATATAGATAACTAGGTCATATATATCTTAACATAGATCATATATATTTCAGATGTACATCATATACATTTATATATATACATTCCCAAATTAATATTTAGTTCTGAAAGGCTAGAGTCCTACATAGTTCTAAAATTGTTGGTGTTAGTTACTGGACGACATCTTGATGTGCATTTGTGGTGCTTGTTGTCAGTCACAGAGTTTAATGAGCAAACTTCATGAGGAAACATTCAGCCATATGCTGCTTCAGGGTTGCAGTAACAGTGTGAGTAATCTCCATAGCTTTTTCTTTCAATGACTTTCCAAATAGTTCAGTGACTTCCACTTTAGGTTTCATTTTTTGGCTTTCTCTCCAATTGCTGAAAAATTTCATGACAGAATTACAAGAAAAGATTAGACAACATAAATGAAGTGTTTCATATTCCCTATAGTACTTACAAATTTGAAAACAATAATGTAGCCAAATTACTGAATTATGCTTTGGAGTGCTCTAATCAATCAATTAATCCACTGACCATCTCTTTAAAAAAAAATTTTTTTTTTTTATTGTTTGGAGTTCATTGAGGGTACAAAGACTTAGGTTACACTGATTGCATTTGTTAGGTAAAGTCCCTCTTATACTTGTGTCCTGCCCCCAAGAGGTGTGCCATACACTGTGGCCCTCACCCCCCTCCCTGCTCCCTCATTCCCTTGCTGCCACCTTGAATTGATTTGAGTTTTTCTCTTATATGGGTATGTGTCAGCTCATCTACTGCCTTCTTATTAGAACTGAGTACATTGGATACCTGCTTCCCCATTCTTGTGATACTTTACTGAAAAGAATGTGTTCCAATTCAATCCAGGTCGATACAAAAGATGTAGTCTCCATCTTTTTAGTGGCTGCATGGTATTTATTCCAGGGTATATATAGGATTAACAGCTTGTCAATCCATCCTGGGTTGGTGGGCATTTAGGTTGTTTGTACATTTTGGCGAATATAAATTGAGCTATAATAAACAATCTAGTACAAATGTCCTTATGATAATTTTTTTTTCTGGGTAGATGCCTAGTAATGGGATAGCAGGATCAAATGGGACCATCTCTTTATTAAGATCCTTGATAGGTAGCAAGGAAGACACATAAATATATAAATAAAGGCCTTACTTTAGAGGATATAGTGTTTATTAATGGTAAAAATGTTACCTTGAAAACCAATTAATTAATTTCTTAAGCCAACTTGCTTTAATTATACATGTACTCGAAGCAACAGAGGAAATGAAGAAACAAAAGATCATCATCAGCTGGAGTAATTATAGGACAAGGAAGAGTTATAATTTAATCCTGGCTTTTATTCATGGATGGTATTTGAAGAGATGATGGTTTCTTCAGTAGCTAGTGGGAGAGTTTGCACAAAAGTTTAGGGTTTGAGGGGGAAAAAGGATTTAAAGTTTAAAAAAGGGACTTGATGGATATAATAGAGCTGTATTTCTGGGCAGTAAAAAGAAATGAATAAGTGTTTTAGGGTGAAAAAAGTTCATGGAGGGTTTTAAGTGTGAACTAGTTTCATGCACTGTGTCATAGAGAAGAATCTTTTGTCTTTAAGTACTTAAATGATGTGATGCCAGGTGTATTTTTGGAAAAATTAATTTGGCAGTGACATGCAAAATTTATTTAAAAAGGAGAAATGGATGTAGATAGAGGGTAGCTGAGATATATGTTTAGCTCTTCATTTCTCACGAATTTCTAGTTTTTAAAACACACTGTTTAGTCATCCAAAATCTAGTTTGACTAGAACAATATGAAATATGAGTCACGCACAGCTTAAATATGACAAGTTATACACTAAATGAATTCTAAGTTGCAGATATGATTTAGAGACATTTTGGCTTGTGTAGTTATGTCCAGTTAAGCATTCTTACCTACTGTTATACTGAATCAAAACATTCATAGATAACTTCTATGCCAGAATCATGTGAATGCAATGTTTTCGTTAAGTTTATAATAGTAAACCAAACTCAGAACTGTTTCATAAGAATGTGTTTATAATGACAGAAAATGAAATGAGAAGTAATTCCTAATGATATCTCAATGGCATTCAAATCGATCTGTAGAAAGTGAGTGGGTGATTACTGCTGATCAATTTCATATGCACATACAACAGATGTTTTCTTTAAACACCTCCAAAAATGTGTTTCATGCTTAAATACACAATCGATATAGTTTTTAAAAAGACTGAAGAGTTGAGGTGAATGTTAGGAATGAGAAAAAGTTGGCAGCATCTGGGGCCATGTCAGGAGAATCAGCATTTCTGAAGGTGACAAAAACAGTTCAATTTACACTTAGATTTAATTCCAGAATTTAAATATAGTTTTAAAAAGCACTGCATTAGATTTAGCTACAATGATGCTAAGATGATTTTATTTCCAGAATTAACCAGTTACTTACTTTCTCGTTAAGCCAACCAGAAACCTAGGGTCATCCTGGGTGCATTCTTTATTGTCATGGCCTCCTTTTAATCCATCATCAAGTGCTGTGGATCTTATTCACTGCATAACACTGTAATCAAGCTTCCAGCTTCTTGGCATTCCTATTGCTATCACTTGTTCAATTTAGTGTCATTCCTTTCCAGACCTTCTGAGATTCTGGACCCTGTGTTCATGCCGGCCCTTGTCTAATCAATTCCCTAATAACCACCTGGCACCATCTTTTCCTCACCTCACCCCATCTCCCTATTAAAATCTCTCCATGACCTTTTATTCTGAGGAAACAATCCCAAATCCTAAATAATAAGCAGCTAAGGGCCAGGTGCAGCCTCTCTGTTGCTGTCTCTGCAGACTCATTGCTCACTGCCTCCCCCAAGTCCTGCAGGAAGGGCCCTTCTCTTCACCACCACGATTCTGTGCTGAGCTCTTACAATTGGGAGGCTCTTCTGCCTCGTCCTTTTATTTAACTATTCTTTTCTTCTTTAATGTCAACTTCAGCTTAACTTTGTAAGAGAAGCCTTCTTTGAACTCCTGGTTTAGAACGCACGATATCATTAAATGCTGTCTTAGGGTCATTTTCCTTTTATTCAGAGTTCTCAACTCTTCTACCATTACAGACTCATCAGCTTGACCTCTTATTTTGTATTTGTTTCCTGAACTGGATTTCGTGCCCTAGGAAGGCCACAGACGTGGTACTGTTGTTGTGCCACTCTGTCCTGGGCCCTGAGCACAGTGGCTAGCACCCAGTGGATACTCAGTCTAAACTTTAATTCCACACATATGGCTGCTACTTCTTAGATACCCTGGTAAGTTCTTCTACCACACAGGCCATTGTTTTTCCATCTGAAAGATGCAGAATCACTAATGCCATTTCTATTAATATATATCCCCTTTATAAGTGTCTATCCAAGTAAATGCAGTATGCAGCCTATGCAGTTTCACAGAGACATTCCCTAAAACTCTGACTCAGGAATTCCACTCCCAGGTATAAACCCAATAGAAGTGCATACATGTGTCCCACAGATGGTAGGTGTGAGAGTGTTCTACCAGCAATAGATGAATTCAGCAAGCCATCTATTTGCATCAAGAATAGAATGAATATATAAACCATCATGTATTTATCCATCAAAGTACTTCTCTTAAATAAAAAAGAGAAATAAGTTATTGTTACTGAGTATTTACACTTTGAATAATTTGTATTTTTTTATATGGTCTTTACTAGATAATGAAAATTTATATTTTAAATGTATTAATTTACATATGATCTCCTTATTGTGAGTCATGGGACAGTTTTCTTTTCCTATAGCTAGATGCTGGTTAAATTCTGTGATAATGGCTAACATTAAATGAGCATTAATTACGCACCAGTTACCTTATACACAACATATCATTAAAAAGGCACAACAACCATGTACACTAGCTCCTATTTTTTCCATCATCTTGAAAATGAAGATGCTAAAATTAAAAGTGTCAATATCTTGAGGAAGGGGACACAATTAATAAGGGGTGGAGCAAAGATTTGGACTGAAATTGAGGCCTCTAACCCTGGTATTTTAACAGTTTTTCTGCTTCCCTATAAAGATGCTGAATAAACTCATTAATATTTGTGTTTAATACAAAAATTTAAACAAAAAATTTTGCATAATTATATTTATGACAGATTTTCTAGTACTGTCTGAGAGATAGGCACTTACATTTTAAGTATTTGCATTATTAGACACCATATGGATTTTAGGAAATTAAAATAATGTAATTTTTCAGCTCAATCAGTTTAAGTAAATTTAGTTAAAATAGAATAGTGAGGGCTTAGAAAGTTCTCTAGGAATATGGTAGGAGCTACAAAATCATTCCAATATTTTTCTCAAAATAAAAAATGGCATTTATCTGGGTAATGCAACTACATTTTATAAACAAAACAAGAAAATTATAGCTATATATTTGAAGAGCAATTAAATGTAATTCATCAACTTTTCATAGGAAAATAGAATTAATAGCCCAATATTCATAGTGAGTACTTCATGTTCACAAATGTTCTCATTACAGAAATTTTAGTATACCCCCAGCACATAGTTTTTACAAGGTAACATTTAAGATAGGTAAAATATATAAAATTAATACTGTTCAATAATTTTTACATTGAAAGCAAAGTATCATAAAATTTCTTAAAATTTAAACTAACTTAAAAATCTCCATGTACTGCATGCACAAGTGATTTGGAAATGTATGAGCAGAGACATAAGGAAATACAGTGCTGATAAAACTGGAGGAGTTAGCAAAAGGATGCTTACAACTATCATTATGATCAATCTTAATTCTCATCCTGAAGAACATTTCCAAAATAAATGAAAATAATTTGGTAGGTTTTTAACTGTAAGAAGTACTTTATAACTGCTTGTATTAAACTATAACTATAAATTATTTATTAGAAAGTGAAAACTGCCGGCAGTTATAGCACAATGATCAGTGTTGATATTAATGCAAAAATAATAGTAGCTGGCTATTCTGCTGAAAGTTTCCTCCCATTAAATGGGGAAAAAAAGAAAATGTGTGAGTTAAAGTGGTTACAGATAATGCCCTACAGTCACTGAAGGTAATAATAATTAATATAACTTTAAGAAACTAATCTCCCAATTCTGATTTTCCTCTAATTTGCCATTGATCTAAATCTAGAAGTCTGTTTGAATTTAATGAAAAACCAGCGCCCATGGTCAGAATCAACATATTTCTGTCATCGTCTCTAAGAACTGGCCCTATCATTCTGTCATTGCTGTTTTTTACAGTATACATTTCCCGGGTTCTAAGTTTCCTGGTATCATTAAATAAAAACTCTTTACTCTGTCTCTTTCTGTATATATTGTATAATTATAATATAAGTATTCTTCCAAAATTATTGCAATATTTCTTTGACTGTATTGGTAAATCTGGAAGATAAAAACTTCACACATGATGACTTTTTTTTTTTTTTTTGCATTGGTAACTATGAATTTTATTGTATGACATTTACTGGGGTGGTCCAAGGCTGGGTTATGAATAAAAAGGCATAAATTTGGCTTTCATTTTATTCCAATGAAGTTTAACAGTACAGAAATGTCACATGACCTTGGTGGTTCAGGTTTCTTAAATGCTGCTACAGGAGGAACTCAAGATAGCTTAAATATTGTTGCATATTCCGACTTCGTGTGCAGGTACTTGGAAATCGTGACAGCCCTCACCAAGCTAGGCTGGGACATGAAGTCCAACGGCATCTGAAATGCTGTGAAGGCAAAACTTTACAAATAGCAATGTGAGTTTACAGAACTTGCCTTTATTAAGGTGGTGTGTTCTTGTAATTTTACCACCTTCACAATTTAACAAACCGAATTTACTGTGCTTCACTTCTAAAAACTCATGTGAAACGCGAAAAAGAAGCCACGTGGAATCCATTGCAACTTCGGGAAAAGTTTCTGTTTTATTATCCAAAATAACTTTTCCCATATAAAATAAATGTCTGAAGTCCCTGATATGTGGGAAGATAATGTTTGTTAAAGTCATAATGAAGCCTTTATTGACGGAAAATCGGCTGTGTAAACAGCACACGTTGAGAAAGGTTTAATCTCCAAACCCATAGACTGGATGAAGTAGATCAGTAGCAGCCACCGTGTGACATTACAGGAGATCTCATTCCCATTGGGGGCAGAGGAAAACTATGGCACGCTTACTGAATTGGGGTGCCATCCTTGTGTAGGGGCCACGCTAACCTCTGTATCATTCCAACTTTAGTGTCTGTGCTGCCGAGACAAGCATTGACTTTTTATTCCGTTATTTTATAGGCTTGGTTGCATAAGCGTCTCACCTTCTTCAGTGACGTTATCTTTAGTTTCCTGCAACTCACTTACCCCAGAATTAATGATATCTCCTGGAAGGCAAATAAATGCCAAAGAGTTTGAGTTAAATGATCAAAGTAAAAGCTGCAAGAATGGGTTGAAAGGGAATGGGGAAATGTATCGCAATCCCTAAGGATGGGATGACTAGTCAGCCGTCTGTCGCTTGGGGCAGAAACAAAACAAAGGCAGCAGAGTGTCTTGCCTCCCTTTTACTTCTTGTAGGTATTTTTTCTGGAAATAACCACCAGGCTATTTGGGCCACGATCTACTCTCAACATTATAACAAAAATTCTCGTCATTGACACAGGTCATTTTGAGACCTTACAGTATGGAGGAAAATTACTCTATTATTCTTTCTGTTATCTTCTAGTAGAATCTGAGGGTAGCAGCCTTGATAAAGGGCGAGGGAAGTTAGTGGAGACCAGCTGGAGATCTCAGTCTGGGTCCTGCCAGTCCCACGGTAGCAAGGGGAGTCTCTTGGCCTTTATTATTCTGTCTTTCTGACATAACTCTGCCTCCCATGACCAGCTAATATCTGCACATCTGCAGCTGACACCCCTCTGCCCTGTCCAGGGGATACAAAAGTCCAGCTACTTTGCCTCAAGGCAAGAGAGACTTTGCTATGCAATTTACACTCCCTCTTTCCTTTGGGATCAGAATGCAGCTAGATATCCCGACAAACCACATCCCGACTTCCAATTTTTCTCTATCTGAAGTGCATTCCCTTAATGAATTTCTTGTTTAGAGATTTTGATCTCAGGCTTTGCTCTCAGGGAATCTGACCTAAGACAATACCCACATTTTGTTTGCCTCTATAAAGCCCAGTACAAATGATACATTGTCAGCAAATCTTTCATTAATCTCACAGAAGGAAATGACCCCTTCCTCTCTCTGAACTCTGTACATTCCGTAGAGCGTCTGTTATTACCCTCATGAGTCCTAGCCATAAATAATGAGGGTTTGTCCCACACTGGTGTGATGTTCCTCCAGGCTAGGAAATAGCTGGTATCCTCTGTCCCCTAGTCACCTCTCCCACTTCTTCCCACACATCTCCCCCTCTCGGTCTTTCTGCCCATCTCTTCCAGGCCTCTTAGTTCCTTTCTTTGGTTCTGGATCTTTGTTTTTGCTGTTTGCTATGCCTGGAATTCTTTTTCCCTTTATAGTCTTACAACACTGACTTATACTTGAGGTATCCCTGGAAAGCCAGCCCTCTCAGAGGCACTTTCTCTGACTGCCCTCTGTGCTAACTGCTAACTGCTACTGTCTTTTGGGTGCTCACCTGGATTACTCTCCTCGGACTATGTAATAGTACCAAAGATTCGGCAGCTTATGCAACAGAAATATGGTCTCCCATTCTGGAGAGTTCTCAGGCCTCCCATTCTGAAATCATGATGTCAGTATATGGTACTATGGACACTGACCTCTAAGTTTTATTTTAGTTTTTTTCCCTAAACAATTTTAAGCCCAAAGCAGATACTCAGGTCAATATCATCAGGTCACCCGGTGCATACAACGTGGAATTGACCTGACTAACCTCTATAGGTCCTATTCTCAGTTCACAGAATATCCATTGCAGGAGTATTTGCCGGTCCTTTGGGTGATGGTAGAGCTGTGTAACAAAAGATCCCAGGTGTAGTTGTGTGACCACTGACAAGTTGCATGAGCTGTCTTTAATCTCCTCTTTTATTAACTGGGAAGAAGAGTGGGACTTAGTTATGAGGATTTAATGAGTTACTATATGCAAAGTTGCTAATAACAGTGTCTACTAGTAAACAGAGCTGAATAAGAAACTATTTTTTTAATCAGTCTATGGTCTTAATAATAAATAGAAACTATTTTTGAGAGTATGTAAACCTATTATTGTAAGGCAGGATGGATGAAAGGTGAAACTTTTATAGTGAAACAAGGTCCACCAATTCATCCAAATGGATGTCCATCTGGATAAGACCTTTCTTTTGCTTGTAATAATTTTTCATTTTTCCCTACTGATTGAATTGTTTGTGTTTGTTGAACATGATTTCACACCTTTGGTTTCCATTTTAGCCCTTGGTAAGTAATGGAAAGTGGGAAGAGGGAAAGGACAACTTTTTTCTTCTGTTATACAACTACAGTGTCAGTTGACCACTCAAGGGAATGTAAAAAAGTGGTCATCATATGGAGGTGGTCAACATAAGGAACTTGGCCTGTGTACTGATGCATGCATGTGGTGCATGTCTGGTCTATGAAAATTAGGTCAATTTAAGGAAGTGATGAATGTAGGGAGGTGGCCAGCTATAGAGGTGCCACTGTATAAAGAATTTTGGGTTTTTGAGGTTTGCTATGACATATCAATGGGCTTTCAAATGACAGGATAAGACCTAGAGAAAAACATAAATTTTCAAAATGCATATTGTCAATGCATGTGCCAATATGAGATGAACACAATGTGAAATGAGTCTATTCAGGAAAATCTAAGTTTTGAACTTACAAATCTTTGTGAAAAGATATCTTTTTATCTCTGAGTCAGATTTAGTCTGCAGTGTACTATGACCACAGTGACACAGATACAATCTACATCTAATGACCTTACCCTAAAAT
This sequence comes from Loris lydekkerianus, assembly GCA_963574355.1. NCBI lineage: Eukaryota > Metazoa > Chordata > Mammalia > Primates > Lorisidae > Loris > Loris lydekkerianus. Next base: position 30,296 of record CAUYPK010047294.1, on the reverse strand, counting down.
CTGCTGGCCAATGGCCTCTGTCCTCGATGACATTATCCTGAGAGCACGTTAACTGCTGGCCAAGGTGCTTGGGAGCAGAGCAGAAAGCATCTTACAGTGTTACCAATTCCATTCTCTTCATCTGGCTCTCAATTCTGTTCTCTCCATCTGGAGCTAGCCTAAAGGTTGATTATATTTGAATATTTTAGCATAATATTAAATTGGCACAAATCATTTTGATCGGATGTTTTAATATTCCGGCAGCTATTATTTACTTTTTATATTTTTAATTCTTTTAGTTTTATTCTCTTATACTACAAAGATAAAGAGGTGTTTATTCTAATAGTGTAGAAAATATCAGCATGATCATTGTTAATCTATTTCTTCTTGTCATCCCTTGGTTTTCTTTTACGATATACTTTTGTTTATCATTTTGCTTCTGTTATCATGATAATACATTGTATGCTCACTGTTCTTATCATATTACCTTCTAATATGGTAGCAAATCATCTTAGATTTGCTCACTGGAGAAAATTTGTTTATTTGATGACATTTTCCATAGCAATATATTACATTTATTCTTTTTTATAAAATTCTTATTTGCAGGAAATATTAAAATTTAATCCTCATGGTTTGTAGAACTTCAGGATCCTCTCGCAATGTAGACTATCTTAGACATAAATGTAAATTCATTTGACTCATCTCACACAAAATCCTAGGAACCTGTCTTCAGACCCACATGCTGTATAAATATCATTGTTACCTAGTGTTTTATTTCTCAAATCTGCTGAATTGTTATGAGAGTCATGTGGTCATTAGAAACAGGCTTCCTTTCTCTCGTGGGCAAACCTGGTTGAAAAGAGATTATTGCTTTCTCCCTATTTTGACAAGGTCTTGGGCCTGACTCAGATTGGTCTAGTGGGTGCTGCACTCAGTAACGAGTATTATGTGAATTGGTGGACCTGTTTTACTATAAAAGTTTCATCTTTCAAACTGTATGACTTCTCTCTGGAAGTTGTTAGATTTCCAGCAATTATTTTATAATTCCGGATCAGATTTATGTTCAGGACTAGATAGATACTATATCAACAAAAGCCTGACCAAAAGTTAAAAGTATTATAATACTTCAGGAATACCAAATGTCATTTATACACTCTAATATTTTTATTTATTTTTTATTATGTATTTTTTTTTTTTTCAGTTTCTATAGACTGTCAAAAATTGCCAATGTTGCCTGCACATATTTCAAGTATTGGGGTGGGGGAGCAGGAATTGTTAAAGTTTTCAGTGAGCAATAATCATGTCTTGATATTGCCACTGTGAAAAGCTATTAAGGCCTTATATTTTGGTATTCAATACATCAAAAATGTGTTTGTAATATTGAGAATAATTATAGGTTATTATTTGGTTGCTAAAAGTGGTCTATTAGTTTTATCATTGCGTATCCTATGAGAGTCTGAGTGGGCTTTGGATTTAGGCTTCTAGAAGTCAAATTTCAGCTTTGTTACTTGATCTTCCTAAATATTTGCTCTGTCATTAGAAAAATAGACACAAATTCATTGGAATTAAATGACTAGTTGAGACAGTAAATGAAAACAATTAATGTGTTGTGTATTATTTTCCTGCTTAGGTTTTATGTGGTACTTCCAGCTAATCATTCCTCTATTTTAAGTATATGAAATCTCAATAGTTTCCAGTCTGTAACTGGTATAGATATCTAACCTACAAATTTCTATCAGGACTAAAAGTTTATAATTTTAGAAAGTGGTCAGTTGTTGACTGATTATGCCACTTTTTCTATAATTTGCTGCATTTTGTTTATCCATTAAACTTCCTTTGCAATGTATTTTATTAATTTCATTTTGTTTTTCATTTTCTTTTACTTTTATTTGAAGATTCTCCTTCTACATTGGAACTTTATGGCTGGGAAAGTGATAGCAGGACAAACCACGTGTTGTTTATTGGGACTTCCCACATTCTAAAGGCTGAAAAATGAACCTTTCATCAAAGAAAGAAGCCCCAGTAATTGGTGAATAGGTCTCTGTTTTTCACAGAAATGACAGGGCTCTAAAATATTACTTTCTCTAAGCACCAGTCAAGAGTCAAGGAAGTCTGTAAAAACAGATGGTTGACTCTTATTTATAATCTTAACTGACTTTGATAGTTTGCTAAAATGTATCTTAATGACTTTGATAGTTTGTTGAAAAGTAACTTCCTCTTTGTAAATTTTTCTCTCTTACAGAAAACAGTGCTAAATGCTGGACATTGAAGGCTCATAGCCAAGTGAAGTAAGACGAATACCTCTCTGTGGACACTATTGCTTTTTATAACACTGTATATATAACATTGTTTGTTTCTTATGAGAAGATCCATACTTGATGGGTCACTATTAAGCATGTAGTATTGCTTTTATTTTCTTACATTGGTGAAAAATGAAGTGAAGTCTGAAGGCTTGCAAGCAACCTAAATTATTTAGTGAGACAGAATGATATATTTTGCTGGTGGAAGAAAGGAAATAAAACAACATAGAACCACTTCAATGATCAGTTCTGTTTTCTGCAACTCATCCTTAGTCTTCCCCTTTTCATCATGAAATAAGAAGGTCTGCAGAGAAACCATGCATTGGTTGGTTTATTATATGAAATTAACAAAATTGTCAATAGTTATAATCAAAGATGTACATAATAATAATAACAGAACCTTAAAAAATGTGTCACTGATTTTAAAGTTCTCTCGAATAGGCAATATAATTGGATACACTCAGCAAAACTGAAAGGCTGTGGGTGCATATGATCTCATGTTATAGATTAGGGTACCAATGCCGACAAATGTTAAGTATTTTTTATCGAAAGTCACCTGGATAGTCAGTGGCTGATCTGGATGATTTGGAAACGGAATCTGGTTATTTTTATTTCTTACCCAATGTTCTGTCTGTTTGAACACACTACCACTCAGAACATGTACAGTGACATCCCTGTGGATGAATCCAAAGCCTATATATAAAAAAATAAAAAACTAAGAAATTGTTTTCAAATGCATAACAATCATTAGCTGATGTGAACATTGGCAAACCACAATCCTTTTTTTGTTTAAACTTTTAGAAGGAGATTTTCACTACGGTGAACTAATAGAAAACAGATTTAGGTTCACAGGACTGTGATTTCATTTATGTTTCCAAAAGAACGGTGAGCTTTGCACAAAACAATTTTCCATCCTTTAAGTCTTGCTAATCCACTTTAAGCTAGGCGAAAGTCACACATCATCTCAGCTGCTGTGATCATACACAAACCACCTCTGCTAATCTCTTCAAAGGGGATTTTCCTTTGCACAGGCAGATTGCACAGCGTGGGACTTACAGTTAGTCCCTTGTAAAGTCTCCCAAGTTCATTTACAATTCAGCTTTTATCCTAAAACTGTAGTATGGAAAGTCTCTTCAAACCAATTCCAGACCTTTTTATGGCTGCCTCCCGAATATTTTTATAACTGTTACAGTGATAATAGGAAAGATTGTGTGATTCATATTATTTATTTGCAAATGAAAATAGAAAACTACCCTGAAGTTGACACATTTAGCTTTTGGGGTACACTGGAAAGTTTTGGTTTGGGAGTTTTCCTAGTTTGATAAGCTATATAAAAAAATCTCTTTTGTGTTTCTAAATGCAATTTTTATTTTAGATCAGGCACTTGAAAACTTTAAGTGTGATTTAGATCACTTTAATACATAACGAATAGTATTATAAATAATTTTGCATGCTTGAACAAAACGTAAACACAATTTTTCTTTTAAAACAATCACACAGAAATATAAAGCAAAAAGACATTTGCAAATCCAAGCTTGACATATTTCATCTTAAACAAACAAACTTACTCAATTTATATATATTCCTCCGGGGGGGGGGGGGAATAGGTTTAATCAGCGAATTCAAGGATACTAATGTAAAATCTGATTTTGCTACAAGATTTGCAGTAATATTCTACAACTATGTGATTTAAAGCCTCGGAATTATAGCTCTTGAAGTTTCCTTTTATAGTCCTGTGTGTTATGACTTTGGAAAAGTTTATTTTTCAGAAACATCATTGTGATTCAGGGGAACACATCCCACCGACACACTTTACTTCAGATGGTGACTCGGTAGAGCATGCTATCATTGACAGGACAATCACACATCACTTTCTTGTTATTTGGCAAAATTTGTAGGATTCTAATTTTAATTTTGTACTTCTATTGAGAGTCAGTACTTGACATGCTCAAACATGAGGCAGAAGCTAATTGAATATTCTTTCTAGAGAACCCAAAATCCTATCACCACGAACTCTTATTATCTCTCAAATTAAATGATTCAGAATACGTTTTAGCAAGGGGGATGTCTTATAGAAATTTTTCATAGTTTTAAGAACTTTGAACTGGAAAACGCACATATTCTCAGGTTATTTTCCTTTTTGGAATGTATGTTACTCGTCCTAAAAACTACAACTTGGTGAAAGAAGGGAAAATAATTTTTCTCAAACAAAGAAGAATTAAGTGGAGGCCTGTCTGGGGGAGGGGGGAAGGAAAGAAAAAATAAATAACAATTTCATAATCTTAGAGTCTTTATCTTCTTCAATGTCAAATTTTATCTATGGAATGGGGAATATCAGAAATGAAGATTTTCCGAAACACTCTGTAAATGGCACAAACACCACTTTTTGTTTAAACTAAGGACTTTTCATCTTGTGGGAGGAAAAAGGACCTAATTGAAGTTCAAATCTCAATCATCCCCTTGCTTTTTCCTCTGTGGTCTTGCCTTAGAGTAAAAGAAAGGAGGAGATATCTTCTGAAGCCCCTTCTGGTTCTATTATGTGTTTGATTTTCAAACATGAAATGAGACCAAAGATAAACATGTTCTCCCTTTCACAGGTGCTTTGTGGTAAGTGCCACATCATTTTCCTCTTTATACATTCTCCCTCCTATCCCCACTGAACCCCTTTTTCCAGGAGGTGCAAAAGTAACAAACAAAAAAAACTTTGTTACTCATCACCATCCTCTCGCTTTAAATTGTCACTCATCTCAGCAGACTCCTTATTGGAAAGTGAGATTACTATAGAAAAAATGTAGAAGGGAGTGAATGTCAAAAACTCGGTTATGCTTCCATAAGCTGAAATAATAAATAGCATTTTTGATCAATTACCCTTTTATGGATATAGCATGTATGTGTATCACCAGGTTTGTGTGTGTGTGTGGGTGGATGGGTGTGGAAAATGATCTCTTGGTAGAATAGCGGTGCTTCTTGAGCATTTCATATATTATGTCCTTAGGAAACCAGGACAGGTTAGTTCAGTTCAAGGATAAAAGCCGAGTGACAGTGGAAGGGTGGCATATGTTTTGCCTTAGTTCTTAGTTCAATGGCTGATAATTCTCTGGAGATACACAACTACTCACTTGATTTGCAGTGTATCTCTTTGGCTGCAGCCCTGCACATTGTATTCTAACCTTCAAGCCCCATTAGTATGTAGAACTCTAGGTAGAGTCCCGAGGAAGGTTTATTTGGCACATTGTTCATCCTGCTATGCACAAGTGCATAGAATTAAAATAATAGTCTCTGGTTGATTTCGTGCTTCTGTACGTTAATGGTCTCTAATGCTACCAGTAGACCTATTATACATATTTTTGTACAAAAAAAGATGTGATGAAAGAAAATGTCTGCTTTTGAATAAACTTGTGTCCAAATTTACTCCAAAATGAAATTGAAAAGAAAATTGGAAATATGACTGTTAGTGGGATTGGCTACTGTCTCTTTTCTGAGTAATTTGGTATCTTGGTATTCATAATGATCAGTGAAGTACTAAGGACAATTTTGTGCTCATCTTTACACCAACCTGACATCCTCTGTTTTTCCTTTAAGTGCAGTGGAACGTAATTAGCTAACAGCTTGGGGCTTGATTGAAATGTCACATTTTGTAAATTTATGGCCATCTTCTGTGCCTCCCTAAAACTGAAAGACTTAGAATCTGACTCAACCTACTTGCTAGGGAAAGGTATTCATTCATTAAATAGAAAGGAAATGTACTCCCTGGTTGTATTCAGAGTTTCTATCTATTTCCTAATGAGATACATGTAAATGGCTTATAAAAATAAAACTCACACATGATAGAGTGTATTTTGATTGTTCATGTTTTGAAACAAAGCTATAAAATTTATCTCCCCAATTATTTCAAATTATTAATAATAAAACTAATAACAAAATTAGAGTCTGATTGCTCTGAATCTCCAAATAAGGAAATTAGAGATGGTGTGGTAGATTGAGTACCTGGGCTCCATTTTTTTATTTCGCCCTGAATCATTGTTTGCTGCCATGGAACTTTGCAATTATTTCAAAAAAGGTGAGTGTACTTTAAACATTATATCTTTAGCTATACCAGGGGACTTGCTTGGGTCAGTGCAATGCGGTAACGTGACCGTGGGCAGGTCTGAACTTGTACCTTGAGAGCTCCTCAGCCTCCTCTTCAGTCTTTCCCAGGGAAATGGTTAGCCCTTCACCTAGCACAGACCTGAGTAAGGAGTCAAGCTCAGCCAGACCTACGGCATGTTGCAGAGTCATTTGGATGATCCCTCCGTAAATTATCCACCACTAACCAGCCACTCATTGGCAGCACTAAGACTCCCTGGTCCTTGATTAGGCAATAATACTGGACTGATACAGAATTGAAGAGAAAGAATCTTCAAAACTAACCAAATGGGCTGTGCATGGGTAAAAATTCTATTAATCTAGTTCAAACAAGTAAATTATTCAGTTTGAAAGTAAATGATTTAGCAGGCTTTATTTTTAAAGTAATGCATTTAAAACCTAGGGGTCTAGGACGCTAGGAACAGAAATTCCCTGCATGAAATCATGTTTTGGTAAGAGGCAAGCATTTGCGTGATGTAAGTCATTTGCCTGGTTGAAAAGAGGGAAGCTTATTTATTTAATGTGGAGTAACTTTATGACTTTCTTCCACCCGTATCATGCAGTACACGTTTTAGTCAAAGCTCTCATTTGGAAGAAACAGAACCTAGTCTTACTCAATTAAACACCAAAGGATTCATTAAGAGGCTTAACTAAGCTGATAGAATCACTGGGAAGGGTGAGGAAACAAACATTATTCCAGGCATCCCGGAAGTTACACAGTAGGCTCTGAAGGTATAATAGTTACAGGAAGGTGCTACCTCTGCTGCCAGCTCCAGAGCCAACCACACGAGTGACACTTTTGCCTTCACTCTCATGTCACTCAGCTTTGAATCTTTTTCTTCCTGGTGCATTGGTTCACAGAATACAGAGCTAGAAGGAAGTCCGTACATACTTCTAGAATGACCAGAGAGCTACAGTGTCATAGGCACTGGGGAGATGACAAGAAACAGAATAGGGACACAAGGACCTTATTTCCCAGAACAGGATATAAATAAAATGCATAAAATCTAATGTTGGATAGTGATAAGTGCTCTAGGAAAATAAAGACAGAGATGAGTGGGCAACCCTTTGGGTAACGGTGTCTGACTGAAATATTTTGGTCAGAGAAAGCCTCTCTCTAAAAGTGACAACTGAGGAGAGTCTCAGAGGAGGAGAATGAGTGAGCCATGCAGACCTCTGCAGGAAGAACATTCCAGAAGAGGGAACAGCATGCTCACAGGCCCTGGGGAGTAGGAAAGAGCAGTCATGAGTTTTTAGAGAACAGCATGGGGACCAGTGTGAAATAAAGTAGAGTGATTTGAAATCAAGTATCTCTGAGAAGTAACAGGTGACCAGATTGTGTGGGGCGTGGTAAGGACACGGCCGCTTATGCTGAGTGAAGTGGAGAGTGAAGTGGGGGGGTTGACAAGATGAGTGATTTAAACTGCCATTTTTTCTCACTTTTAGAAAAAAAAAGAGAGAGAAATAAAACCTACACTGTATAAAATTAACCATTTTAAAGAAACAATTTGGTGGCTTTGAGTACATTCGCGGTTGTACAATGATCATCTACATCAAGTCTCAAAATATTTTCATCATGCCACAACCCCCCCCATCCCAATTCCACAGTGTCTCCCTGTTGCCCCCTCTCCCAGGCCCTGGCACACACCAATCTGCTTCCTGTGTGTATGGATTTCCTTATTCTAGTTATTTCATATATATTGAATCACAGAACTCACGACCTTTTGTGTCTGGATTCTTTCACTGCACATAAAGAAGTTTTCAAAGTTCATCTGCATTGTACTATTTATCAGTGTTTCTTTTTTTTTATGGGTGAATAAATTCTGTGCTGGGTATAAATACAATTTTTAATCCAATCTTCAGTTGATCCATTTGTCAGTTTTCAACTTTTTGCTATTGTGAAAACTCTTTGAAGAATCACCAAATCATTTTCCACAGTGGCTGCTTTATTTTACATTCCCATCATCACTTTCTCCACGTCATCACCAATATCTGTTATTGTCATCTATAATTTAAAAAGCCATGTGACTGAATGTGAAGATGTATCTCATTTTGTTGTCATTTTTCAAAACAAAATTATTCTGGCTGCTATGTTGGAAATAGACTTGTATGAGGGTAAGGGCAGAAGTTGTAGTAATTAAAAGATTATTTATCCTTTTCATTAAAAACTATTAGAATGGAAAATGAGTTTACATTGTTGAAAAGATCTATGAATGGGAAAAGTGAGAATCCATGAAACTAAAGTTTTTTATACATGGAAAATCAAATAGTGTTTTAAAAGAAAGAAAGAAAAGTAGAAGAAATAGTAACTGCACAATTTGGTCCCAGAATTGTGTTCACCATTACTGCATGGTTGAATGAAGTCATGCAGTTCTGGAGGCAAAGACCAGTCCTTGGAAGTGAATTTAGAACTTTCTCTTTCTGTCATTTTTTCCTCTTAATCCAGCGGAACAAAATCTACTTCATCATTCACAGAATTAATTTTCTCATGCACCAGATACACTATGGGAGTGGAAATGGCCTCACATTCAGTTCAGGAAAGAGGCTCAGGTATGTCACTGCATGTCCAGTTTCTCATCCTCCAGCTCTCCTTGTGTTTGCAGATGACTTCAGAACTTCCAACATTTATTTCATCTCAGGTTAAACTCCTTCAGGAGAGATATGAGCTCCTTTCCCAGAGGTCCCTGCAAATGGACCAATGGAAATCGATTGTGAGCCAATCGCACAGGCTGTGACGGCATCACACGCTCTCCCCTGGAAAGTACCACACCTATCACAGGGACCAAACGGAGTGGGGAGGACGCCACACAACTGTGAGCAGAAGGCAGAATGGTGCTAAGTGGCCAAAACACAGCAGGGTTATTTCTCCAGACTCTATCAGTTATTTGCTCTTTAAATTGGGATGTGTTAAAATTCCTTTTTTGTAATTGGGGAGGAAATTCTTTATCCTATGTGTTTATTGGAAAGGTAAAACGGGACAAAACTTGGAGCATGCTTTATATATCATAGGCACTGAAAAATGTAACCTCCTCTTATTATTTAACACCAATTATAATCCCACAGTTAAACTCAATAGCACTTAATGTTTTACATTTTATTGCTTATCATTGTTCTTTTCCCTTAATCTATACTCAGTAGCTACTGTCAAATTGTAAGCTATTTTTGCTTCTTATAACTAACATTGACAATGAGTTTGTCATACATATCCATTCACTAACTGGAGTTCAAAATTTTCTCTCTGTAAGTGCTTTATAATAAATTCTCATATCATTTCCCCTTGCCATTATTTATTATTGTTACTCAGAAGACAGGATCGGTTTACCAAATGTAATAGGTTTCATCCCATACTTAAGATCATTCCCCGACTCCAGTATTTAATTGTAGACCACTGAAATCATTGTCATTTGTATCACCATTTCAGAGAGAACTTTTGTGGAGGGTATGTCTTAGATCAGATTACTGCACAGGGAGAACCTGAGACAAGGATTTGTGTCCAAGCAAATTCCTGGGAGCTGATCCCAGGAAATGCTAAAAGAGAATTGGAGAGGTGTGAAAGGGAAGGGAAGGCAGCCAAAAAAGGGTGTGTTGCAAGTCAGCTACCACTGTGAGAAAATGAAACTTAATGCTTCTCTGGAAACTCTCATGGACAGGATAAATCACGCAGCTCAGAGTTATCCCACCTGATGGGCAAGGGATTTAGACACCAACACCATGCATTTATATACCAGATCTCCTTAGTTATATGTCAAAGGATGTTCCCAGGGAAGGTTAATTCACCAACACTTCCAGTCTATGATGCATGTGGCAAAATAGGCTCCAGTGGCAAGAAAAATTCCTTAGGCAAAGAGATGTAGGGGCTGGGATTTGAAAGAATGGGCCTTGGCTTGATAAGGGTCAGGGAATCTGGGTGGGGCACAGATAGTGTCTGCTGCAGATATAGGTTAGAAAATAGAATGTATCCTTTTTGGTGGTCACGGGATTTACATATGCCAGGGATCTATCTATCTATCTCCCTCTTTGTCACTCCTTTTTGGTTGTCATGGGCTTTACATATGCTGGGGATCTCTCTCTCTCTCCCCCTTCCTGTTTGCCAATCATTAAATTGCTGCAGATCAGATCTCAGGCACAATATGCAGTCTTGCTCAATGCAAATCCAATTTTTAGGAAATTAGCGCAGAAAATACAGATTTCATTGTTAGAGGTGACCATCTGTTCTAGTCGAGAATAGCACCTGCTCTAGTTTATAGACAGTTTTGAAGACCTTTTATTATGAGACAGGACACACTCTTGAACATACATATCTATAAATATTAGCCCATTATCTGAAAGACAGCTGCAGGGACTAGAAAACCAAAGGAAGAAGTCAAAATCAGGTTTGAGAGAATGGGAAGAGTTAGACAACAGCAAGGAAAATTTGTGTGGGTTTTACTCAATCCCAAGTGGAAGGTGGTGGAAGGTGGGAGTAGAAAAGATTTGCCGAGAGATCCACAAGTTTATGCCGATGGGGCCCAGAAAGTCAGAATTCCAGCTTTGAGCATCATTTTATCGATGTTAGTCCTGAAAGCCTAATTGCCATCTCCCTCTGTCGTGGTTCTTAATCAGGGCTGCATGAAGCCCCTGAAAATTGTGGGGACAAGGTGTGCGTGTTATGCATTTCTGTCTTTGAAGAGGAGCTATTCCTTTCATCTTATTCACAGAAGGGCTCCAGGCGCCAAGGAAGATGCAAATTGCAATCTTTTTGGGAATTTATAGAATTTACTTATGCTTAGGATTTGGAAGGGGAACATTTTGTATAGACTTACTAAGCACACGATGAGCAGTGATGGCCTATGGAGGGAGGGAGACTGCTGAGTCTGTCATTCTGAGATTTGGGGCCAACAGGAGGACAGAACAAGTGATTAATTTCCACAGGACAGCTAACTTCAGACAGGACCCCCCAGAATCTCATTTATTCATTTTGTCAACAAATTGAATGTCAGTAAATTGAACATATTCAGGAGTCACTCTGGGTTACTATTCCAGGGCTGGGCTATCTCATACCAGAGCAATGAGCCACAAGTGTCTACTGAGCATTTGAAGTGTGGACAGTGCCATACACAGAAATAAAAATATTTTAGAGATTTACATTATGCTATTACATAAAACAAATATGTTTTTATATTAATTTTGCCTGTTGCCTTTTATCATCTTAGTGAAGCTTCTAGAAAACTTTAAATCCCTATGTGGCTCTTGTTATATTTCTACTGGACAGCACTGTTTTAGACACCAGCAAGGACTCTCTCCTATGGATCTTCAATTCTAGTGGGTGAAAGTAGATAATCAACAATGACCATCCTAAGCGACTTACATGGTAGGTAGAAGGTGATTGGGAGGATGGGGAAATAGAGAACTAGAGCAGAAGTGTGGTGGGTAGAAGGGATTTTTCGATATAAAGTGAGGGTAGGTTGCTTCATGAAGTAGCAATGAAAATAATTTTATGGTTGGGGGTCACCACAACATGAGGAATTGTATTAAAGGGTTGTGGCCTTAGGAAGGTTGAGAACCGCTGCTTTTAGCAATGGTCCACAACTTTTTGGCACTAGGGTTGGATTTTGTAGATGACTATTTTTCCACAAATGGGAGTGGAGGAACAAGGGGTTTGGGGATGATTGGAGTGCATTACATTAACTCAGATCCTGAGGCATCAGAGTCTCATGAGGAGCACCCAACCTAGATCCTCACATGTGCAGTTTACAGCAGGTTTCGTGCTCCTGTGAGAGTCTAATGCCACCACTGATCTGATGGGAGGCAGAGCTCAGGGGCTGATGTCAGTGAGGGGGAGCAGCTGTAAATAGAGATGAAGCTTTGCTCATTGACCAGCAGCTCACCTTCTACCGTGGCACCCGGTTCCTAACAGGCTACCTGGGAGTTGTGGACATCAGCTTTAAAGAATTTGAGCATTTGAACAAAGACTCAAGCAGGTAGGGAGGAAGAATTTTAGACGCAGTAGGAATAGCAAGTTTAAAACCTTAATGTGGAAACTTGTCTGACTTGTTTGAGGAGCAAGCAGGAGACCCCAGGAGCTGGAACAGAGTGGAATTCCAGAGAGAGTAGTAGGGGCTGAGCTCAGGGAGGTGAAGGCTATGGGAGATTGGACAGTTGATGCAGCACTTGCAGACTTAGGCATTGACTCTGAAATAGGGATCCAGTGGGGGCTTCTGAGGAGAGATGGCTTAGAATTCACTTAGATTTTAAATAGATTGCCTGGCTTGGTACACTGCAGCCGCTCACAGACAGGAGAGCATGGAAGCAGGAAAGCAGTTTGTAGGCTACTACAGAAATCCAGGTGGGAGGTGAAGATGACCCCAACCAAGGGAGTGCCTGCATAGCTACTGACAAAGGGTCAGATCTCCAAAGCAAGCAACCAGGAAAATACTTTACAACGTTCGAGCTTTACAATGAACTAGGGAGATACGAAATTTGTAGCAGGTTTTTCTGCCAAAATAACGTAGAATTTATTGCTTGGTTGGCTTATGTTCAGATCTGAGTTCTGTTCCTTTTATCTCAACACAAGCTTTGAGTTATTTATGTCACTTAAACATGCTCAATCCTTTCTCTGGAAAACAATTATCCTTAGGATTCCGAAGCTTTGCATATTTGATGATCAGATATGCCTTTCCTGTTCGGCATCTTTCTGGAAATTCTATTTTCTACTAAACCTCAGATGGATGGTAATAATAAATGTTTGTTCAGCAGCAGCTGGTCCCAGATTGTCATCCCGTCATGAACATATTTTATTTATTCATCTTCATTTTTTTAACCTCTTTCGGTAGCCTTTCCTTCTCTCCAGGCTTTCTACGTGAAATAAAAATGTGTGCTGCTTGATCTGTTTGCTTTTTAGCTCCTGCCACTGAATTAAGTACAATTGTATTTATACAAAAGGCCTCATGTGACCTGCTATGCATCACTGCCGATTTAAATAAGAACCTGAAATATGAAGACAAGATCTTCTCACATTACATAATGTCAGGGCAAACACTCTTCTTTCCAAAGTGTCTTTGTGGGGGAGTCTTTAATGTTGACTTTGTAGTGTAAGGGTGCATTGCTTTCAAAAGGTTTAAACTAGTATTAGATTTGAAAGGGGCAAGAGAAGAATGGAAGGAAGAACCCATCTCCATGAAGTGTATGCCTCAGCATCAGCACTCTTCTCATCTGGTCCTAAGTGAAATGGATTTTTTAAAAACTGGACTATGACATTCTGTTTATACTCATTTCACCTGTGTGATGAACTTTCTCTGATAGTATGCAGATCAGTTATAGGTAGCAATTAATAGCAAAAAACCCTAATGAAATTCATTTATTCTCATGTCCATATGATTAACAATCCCTCCCTCCCCCAACTAACTCTATCTAATCTTAGTGTGAATGACTCCATTGTCCAAAAACATTACAAAATTCCGCTGTCATAAACTAATACATGAGAACAACCTGTTCTTGACTTCTGACTGTGTGGCTTTGAAGACAGAATTGAATAATTGTAAGTCTGTCGTTTTCGTTGACAAACTTCTAAATTCTCATGACACCACTCTGGCCTATTAATTTTGGAACTTTGACAAACCTATTCAATAGCTCTAAGCCTCTGCTTTCTTAATTAAATTAAGAATTGAATTAAATTAAGTAAAAAGTCTTACCTTTTAATATTGCCCTGTGATCCTAAAGGGAAGTACCATTTGTTCATTAACTTCCATCTGCTGCCCAAGAAATTAACAAATCAGTGTCTAACCCAACACCTCTTATTATTCCACACTTCTGAATCTGTAGGTCACAAATTCAGATGGGCTTAACTGGGTGCTTTGTGTAGGGTTTCATGAGACTGAAATGGGAGGTGAAAACACCACTATGATGTGTAGGTTGTATAGTCTAAATCAGCAGTTCTCAACCTGTGGGTCGCGACCCACAGGAAATGTATTAAAGAGCCAGCCATGGCATTAGGAAGGTTGAGAACCACTGTTCCAGATGAATGTGCTACCAAGAAGGAAATTCCAAGTCATAATTCTCTGACTGTATTTGAGATGCTGGGTTATGAAGTTCTGGGTATTTCAGTGAGAACTTTGTTCACCTTAAACTAAGGAACTAAAATTAGAGAAGAGTTTTTAATCTTTCCATAGGAGTTGGACATAAGACATTGATGATTTCACAGCTTCCTGTTCAGAGTTAAGGGAAGCTGCATTTCTGAAGGTAGCTCTGGATTAGACATGAATGAAGAAATGTGACAGGAGACACAGCTAACAGCAATTTTAGCTATAGACAACCAGGAAAGATAGGGGATTTCTGGAAGAGCATGTCTTTACCCCTGAAGAGAAAAGGACAGTCCAAGGAGACTCATCAAAGAGGGGAAATGGAGACTTCATCTGGGGTGAAAAGAAGCGAGGGTATACGCTCTCGAGCAGTTTGGACACGGCATCTAGATTGATTTACATTTAGGAAAGTTTGTAATATTAAAAACACAACAGTGCTTGGAAGAAAATTAAACAAATAAAGAAGAAAAATCATGATATGGGAGATGCTGTTGCTGCCCTCTCATGGGTTTCTCAACCTTGGCACTGTCAGCATTCTGAGAAGGAGAAATCTTTGCCTGGGCAGCTGTCCTGTGTGTTATAGAATGTTTAGCATTATCTCTGGTTTCCCACCCACTGGACCAGCGCTTCTCAACCTGTGGGTCACGACCCACAGGAACTGTATTAAAGGCTTGCAGCATTAGGAAGGTTGAGAACCACTGCACTAGACGATGATAGCTTCCTTGTCGCCATCACTCTCCACTTATGACAACCAGCAAGGTCTACAGACATTGCCAAATATTCCCTGAGGACAAAATTGCCACTGGTGAAACGCAGGGCCCTATACCAATGATTCACACAGGGACTGCATGTCAGAAGCCCTGAGAAGTCTTGTTAACACACAGATGGTTCTGCCTCAACACCGAAGTCCCTCTTGCATTAGGTGCTGTTTGAAGATTTGCATTCCTAATAAATTCTCAGGATCTGGGAAGCACACTCTGAGAATCACTGCAGTAGACCTAAAGCTTCCTGTTGCAAACCCCTGTCATTTTCCCTGACTACAGGATATGACTAGGCCCCACCCCCTCCAGGTGACAGGCATACATAACCAGGCAATAAATGACCTCCAGAGTCCTTGCTAGCAGTGAGGCACAGGGGTCAGTAAATGAACAATTCATGTTCCTCAGCTCTCAGGTGAGACGAAAGCGAAGAACATTCTTCACAGTCTCTCAGTGTTCCTGGCAAGACTAAGCGGAGAGGCATACAGCAATAATCTGTTCACTGTCTAACTGCTGGCTTCTTCTCTTCTCAATCTCATTTTACTTCTTCACTGGTGGTGCTTCCTGGGACTGCCTCCAAAACAAAACACCTACACTCAGATCTTTTTTTTTTTTTTTTTTTTGAGACAGAGTCTCGTTTTTTCACCCTCGTGCCATGCGTGCCATACATGTGATGCATGGTATAGTGCCATGCATCACAGCTCACAGCAACCTCACTCGCGGGCTCAAGTGATTCTCTTGTCTCAACCTCCCAAGTAGCTAGGACTGCCTTCTACAATGCCCAGCTATTTTTATAGATGAGGTCTCGCACTGACTCAGGCTGGTCTCGAACCTGTGAGCTCAGGCAATCCACCTGCCTCGGCCTCCAAAGTGCTAGGATTACAGGAGTGACCCATCACACCTGGCCCTACACTTGGATTTCACCTCATAGTCAGCTGCTGGGAGAACCCAAACTTAGCCACATATTAGAAGTATAATTTCTAGGTGTTTATTTATTTTTTTATAAAGAACTGTTCATTTTAAACCCTGGGGCTCTCTATCAGGAGAAAATTTGCCTCCTTTAGGATGGCACATTGGCAGTCTGGAGACCTGGCTGGTTGTCACAAGTAGGAGTGGGAGATGCTGCCAGCATCTGGGTAGAGGCCAGGGATGCTGTTACACGTCCTGTGAAGCTCAGGACAGCCCAACCATGAGTTATCTGGTCCCAGATGTCATCAGTGCCCTGAGAATCTGAGGTCTAAAAGATCCAAGGGACACATACTCCCAGAATTATGCCAGTGTCCTCTCTGGAATTAGAAGCTTGAGATTCAAGTTTGGAGACTAAGATTTGGAAATTGTGGCCACTATTGTACTTCAGAAATGGTACGCACATTCGTGTCATGGCATTTTACTTATGCTGAGAATTGGAGTATTCTTAAATTTATGACCTTTCCGAAAATTAACATTCTGTTTTCAATGGATAAAATGTGAAGAAAAAAAAAGTTAATGTGTTAATTGTTACTTTCGAAAGTCTTGCCTTTCCTATCTTTCTCTCATTTTCCCCCATAAGGAAAATAATCAGGGGCTTGTTATGTGTGTTGAAGAAATTCCAGGTCAGTGCACAAAGCAACTGTACACGTGCCATCAGATAGGTTCCTTAAAAGAAGGTGGTAAGTGCCAGGCCTTTTCTATAGAAATGCCAAATTCATTTTTGGCAGAAGCTTTAATTACCCATGGCATAGCTAGAAATTGTTATATTTGGATGACTGCTTTTAGGTTTTCTCATCTGTTCATATTCCATGATTCAATGTTGTTTCTGCATGCTTAACAAATAGAGCATTTATCTCCGTGTAATCTTTTGAAATGTTTGAATGCTAATGAAAATGTTCAAATCAATCAGTGCAAGAAAGTCAACCTTGATAAACATATAATAATAGATAATTGAAGAAAAAAAGAATCAAAGAATAACATGGAATTTAAAAAAAATACAAATATTCAGATCAGTAAACCATCGGGGGTCACTAATTTGAAAAGGAGAGAAAATGTAGGAAGAATTGGAGAAGGAATTCAGTTTAAATACATTCTCTACAATAGTATTAATAATTTCTCACAGAAATCGAAATATAAGTGGGTCATCTCAATTTTTGAACTTGATAGTGTATTATTTTCAAAGTGTAGCTTTTATTGGTGTTTTAATAATCAACATGACTGTAGGTCATCAACCAATGGTGAGATTAACAAATATGTAACTGCACTCATTTCTTTAGAAATCTGACATTAGTAATTGAAGGCTAAAAATTCAGTTTAGTATTAATTGTTTTACATGGAAAAGTCTGAAATACAACAATACAACTGGTAAATAATTCGCTGCCGGCGATTCTTTTTGCAATTATTTTACAAACTAAATTGCCTATTAACATTGGGCTGCAGAGTGAAGTGGAAGGTCATTCATTTTATGTGACAGTCCTTGATTTTTCTCACTTCTTGCTTATATAAATCTAGGCATAAACAATCACTACTTTTAAAACTATAGATTATTTTTGCTTCTATATGAAAGATATTTTTTTCTAGAGAGTATATAGGGATGTCCAACTTACCACCCATGGGCTGCGTGCTGACTTTGTAAGGACTTTTTTTTATCTGTGGTTAGATATTATGGAAAGTCTGCACAACTCCCCATTTTTTTTTTTTTTCATTTTTTGCCAATCAGCTTTCTTCATTAGCATTTGTGCATAAAAAGAGAAAAGATAAAGTACTGTTTGCTGGGTTGTAAAACAAAGCATTGGAGTCTGTGACACAAAACTTGAAGTGACAACTCCAAAAGCCACACGAGTCAAACCTGTTATTGGGTATCATGTGGATCAAGCAATTGTTTAGATAACCCCCCAAGATATATAACATTGAATTTGACAGCTTTACTTGAAAAAAGACTTCATTGATTTATGTTTTAGTATGCTAACCCAGTTCTGGAGAATTCAGCCCATAAGCATTTAGTTGAACTGAAGGAAAGTTAATTGCTGTTTCAATTTTAAAGGAAATTGCAACTCCTATTCTTCCAATGTATGGTGAAGAAAAAAAAAAAAAGTTTAGTCAAGCCTGGAAACAGGAAAGTAACATGTGTGTGCCTCTGTGAGTGTAAGAGAGAAGGAGACAGTGAGAAGACAGTGCAGTGAGAGGGAGAGATGAAAGAAGAGAGATGGTTTGGGGAATCCAATTAGGCAGATTTTATAGAGATGTATTTCTGTAAGTCCATTTAAAATGTTAATTCAACAATAGGGAAGATTTTATCTTTTGCCAATTATAGGTGTCCTAAAAGTCACCCTTAAACTCATCATACAATTTCCTGAAAATGGGAAATTGTAGCTACATATACCTTTATTTACAAAAGATTAATTCCAAAATTTTACAAAATATTCTGTATGTGTCAGTCACTTCTTTGTATAGTGAAGTGTATGTATCCAGTAACATCCAGATATTATTAAATAACATTGAATAAGGCCCTCATTTATTAATTGAAGTGATTTAAAAAGATAAATAGTCTATGTAAATTAGGGGAATAGCCACTCCATAAACACATTTTGTTGTGGTTTATTTTGTTTATTATAATGAAATGTTTAATTTCTAAATATTCTGAGACTTCAGTCTAGAAGGAAAATAAAAACTAACATTTGAAAAAAAACTCTATCCCACTTTGGGCATGGTATTTCATTTTTTGTTTTGTTTTATTCTAAATAAGAGGAATAAGTAAGTGTCCCAAGTTATATTGGGCAGGCTTTTCTTCAAGTCTACCCCAAACTCAGAAGATGATAGTCATAGTGTTAAATAAACTGTCATACAAGTGATTTGCTTTGGTAATGATTCTATATCTAACTTAAGGGTGTTCTGCTCATGAATGGAACAAATCAAGAGCTTTCAATTACTTTATAGAGCACAGAATGACAATTAAAAAACCAAACACAACTAAAATGAATTTTATATTTAATGTCACTAGACAAGGTCAGCTTATAGGATCGGGCCATTAATTAATATAGTTTATTGTCTCTTCAATGGCTTTATCTGTCTTGAATAAGAATGATCAAAACAAATGAAAATATTTAACCCTTTGAAAAATCACTCTTCAAATAAATACTGGAAATTCTAGTATCCTAAAGGGAAGATCAGTTAGAATATTTAGACTATGATGAGGTATGTCTTGGAATAGCTATGTTACCTTAGGCAAGTCAGCCAAACACTCAGAGAAAGAGTATTTCCATCTGGAAAATGACATGCTAACTATGATTTAACTTGTTAGCTTGTTGAACAAGCATGATCAGATTTTCTACTCAGTGTGGTGAAACACTTGCAGTGAGGTGTGCTTCTTCAGCACTAAATAAGAGTACACTAAATATTAATAGTATCTTGCTGCGAGAGTCACTGCATACTGATAAGTGTTCAATGTCTACTGGGAAATGAGGAGACACTGATTACATTTAAAGAAATGTTTTGAATATTGTGGAAAATGATATAAGTGCCAAGTGCTGCTGTTTTTTGATTATTGTTGACTACAAGTGGATCAGGATTGCATGGTGATGCCAAGGTCCTGTGAACACTTTGACTTGATTTAGTGGTAACAAATTCAATAAAGTGAAAGTTCAGTGTAAATATGTGAAAAAAAAAAAAAGGGTGCCCACTCAGAATTCAATCTCTAAACTAGATATAGTTATTGTTGACTTACTCATTTGTGGAACTATATTTAATGTGGCAGAGGGGGTTGTTGAAATGTGTCCAGAGTGGTTGTTAAGAATGTTTTGAATTTTTCCCTTTGAACATGCAGTAAGACAAAAGATGATGAATAATGAAGAGACTGTGGGATTATAAGGGCAACATAGATATTAAGATAGTTATGAAGTCAATGGAGATGAATGAAAAAAATAAAAACACAGAATAGCTTTGAATAGGGATTCATCATAGGTCAGTTTCTTCAATCTCTAGTAATAGCCGATGTTAGCAGTATCTTTATTTGAAGAGAATTCAGACGTATCCACGTGAAAGTGATTATCCAACAAATTGGTTCAAATGGGATCCAATAAGAATTATTTTTGTATCTTGCCATCATGTCTGTGACAAAAATAATATAAATAGCTGTGGCTCTTCCAGATCTGATTATTTATAGATTATAAAGCATTCTGTCTTATATTTACTTGTTTTAGGCTACAATAAGAGTAAAATCTTGGAGACCTCAAACCACATTTCTGATGCTATCATTTAATGAGTGTGACAAGCAGAGAGGCAAAAGTATAATACATTTTTTTTTTCAGATCTAAAGCATGAGACCCATTTTCAATATGAAGGATAAAAACAGGAACATTTCTGGATTCTAGATATCATGCAGCTTCATTTTTATTTCAGTCCTTTGGCTACAAGAAAGAGAGAGAGAGAGAGAGAGAGAGAGAGAGAGAGAGAGAGAGAGAAAGAGAGAGAGAGAAAGGGAGAGAAGAGAAAGCCGAACAATATAATTTTATTTCCTTTTAAATTCTCTGCTTTGGGGGGAACGAGGGATAAAGATACCAGTCAGTGTTTGGACTGTCGTTTTTTCCTCCCTGTCTCCAAGACAAAAAAGATCCTAGCATCTCTCTGGTTAATAAAGTAAGATTAGAATATAAAATAGAAAGTACTTTTTAATCAAACCATTTTCTTTTGAAGCAAAGAAGATCCTATGTGGGACACAGGGGTCTCAGCCTGTGTGATCAGAGGCCACAGCAAATTCTACACACATACACACCCACCCACCACCACATCTAGCACCAAAGCACTGTTTTCTGGGTTGTAAAACAAAGCACTGGAGTCTGTGACACGAAACTTGAAGTGATAACACCAAAAGCCACAAAAGTCAAACCTGTTACTGGGTATCATGTGGATCAAGCAATTGTTTAGATAATCCCCCAAGATATAAAATGTTTAATTTGACAGCTTTAGTTGGAAAAAGACTTCATTGATTTATGTTTTAGTATGCTAACCCAGTTCTGGAGAATTCAGCCCATAGCATTTAGTTGAACTGAAGGAAAGTTAACTGCTGTTTTAATTTTAAAGGAAATTGCAAAGGTTAGTGGTATGTTTTTATGGGTATAACATGCACAGTTACAGCAGGCATGGCTGGCTAGAGTGGATTATATTTTACACATAATTAGTCTAGACACGTGTCAGACCCACTGAGAAGAGGGCAGTGTGGCTGCTTTTGCCAATGCTTGCTTCATTTTGGGCAGACTCATTTAGAAAAGCATTTGCCTTTGATTTTTCATAGCAAAACATTTTTGAAATAATATTGGGTAAATAAATAGGTACCTTCCAAACTGTATGTTATCTTAAGTAATCTATGTCATTATTGATTTTTTTTTCTGTAATAAGAAAATTAATTGTTGGAATTGTATGTGGTTGCCATAGTAACACACACATGTCTATTTTCCTTGAAGGAAGTATACAATTAATCTGTTTTTTAACCTATTTTATTATGAGAACGTCGACGGAATGCAGAGATCTGTAATCCTAGTAATTTTATCATTTATTTATTGCAGCTGTCTAAATAATCTTTCAGGTTTTTCAAAATGTTAATTAGTAGAATTATTTCAAACTTGAGGAAAAAAAACCCCACATATTTTCTGTTTAAAAAACTCCTAAAATATTCAGAGTCATTTGTATTATTTTACATTTTATGGAGTTCATTAATGTTCTGCTCAAACAAATTTTAAATATATGAGTCTTTTACTACTTTTACATAATGCATTTATTTAAAATGAAAATAACATTCAAGTTAAGGTGGCAAATGTACCATTGCTCCAGAATATATTAACATATTTTATTTTTATGTCATGTATTATTCGGCTTAAATTTTCATCTGCATATGTCTCTCTTTCCATGTTAATATGTAGTTTTCTGTCACAAAAACCTCTCCCAGACTCTTCATCAATTAATGTTAAATGATTTTTTAATGTTCTTGATAAGCCGATATTAATCCATATTTTGGAACCAGGGTCACAAAATTAAATAGCTAGAGGAATCAGCCAGGCAATAAAAATCAGTGAAATGGGCAAGGTGGAAGATGAGAAGGGAAACCGGGATCTAGAAATCAGGTGCCCAGGAGAAAGTGGCGGCACCTCCTCAAGCTCCTGCGGAGGATCCCTGTGTACAATGTTATCCAAACTTTTCCTGGTTTTTTTTTTTTTTATTATTATTATTATTTTTAAAGAGAAGCCAGAATTCTCAGTTTTTTTTTTATTGTGCTACATTTACATTCCACATTTACTAAGTTTCACATATCTGTCTGCATATAAACCTATGAAACTGAAGTAATTTTATTATTGAAGAATACAACATGAAGGGTTAAAATCATCTGCAGTTTTAAGGTGAATCACCAGATGTCCTTCTGCATATTCTGATCATCTCAAGGGGCAACTTCTGTCTTGGAAACAAAAAGTCATAAGATGTTGAGGCCTGTTGATGCAACTGGAAAATACTGAAATTTGCATTCTTCTTTTACAGATGTAGAAAGTAATATTTAACTGATTGGCTGACAGTCACGTCATAAATCAGAAGCAGTCTTAAAAGAAGGAATCCCCTTTTTGCTATTTTAAAGCAAATTATGATCTCAGACCTAATGATTAAAATTGTATGTTGAGATGAATGAAGACCTCAGGGGAAAGGATCATTGAGGGATAATAAAGTGCTCTGGATTGGGGCTATTCGGGTAGCTGATTGAATTATGCAAAGGGACTTTGGTGGTGGGAACTGTGTAGACAGGACAGAGAGTGATTGTGAGGTAAAGCAGAGAGGAACAGCAAATGCGGTGAAAAGGGGAATAATGAGCTGGGGGCGAGTTGATTAAGAAGGATAAGGGATTTTACTGTTGCAAGTGGAAGCTTCCTCTGTGTCTCCGAATACCACCTTTCAGTAAAACCCACATCATATTTCAATACTTTCAGTGGTGGGGATCTGTTGGCAACTCTTTGTTTATTTAATGTTCCTATTGCTTGGAATTAGAATATCTTGGAATTGGCCTCATGGAGAAAACCAGGCAGCCTGTGAATGTCTGGTAATGCAAAAGTCACCTTGGTTGCATGTTATGCACTGGGTTGTCATGAGTGCTGTTTTATTAAGTAGGACACTATTCAGAAAGCAACAGTTTTGAAATGAGAAGTCTTGGAGATGCAAGTCTCTTGTGGCTGCTAGTTATAGGGGGAAAAGGAAGGAAGGAAGGAAGGAAAAAGGAAAAAAGAGAGGTGGCAAGACCACCATCATGTGGCACAATTCCAGAGGTCACGTGCTGGCCCTGGGTAGAGGGGGCACCTGCCACTACCACCTCTTTTTTTTTTTTTTCTTCCTTATGCAGGAGCCAATGAAAAATTTCCCTTCACCCTCTGAAGTTTTGCTGAAAAATGAACTGACAAAAGGCTGGGAGATGAGGAGGTGAGGATGATTTTAGGCAAGGGATAATAATTTTTAGAGAATTCTGAGGGCTTGAAGTACATATAATGGCCTGGGACACAGTCTGTTGGGTCTGTAGAGCAGGCGATGGTTTGTGATAGAAGTCTGTCCAGATGTGTTGGCAGACTTCAGTCTTTCTTCCTGTGATTTGAATTCAGTTATTGAAAACTCACAGATGGGACCAGAAGGAATTGTTTTCCTGTTTGTCCAGACCTTGGGTAGATAAGGGAACTCCAGAAACCAACTTCATCCTGTGTTTTGGGAGAGACAGAGGATTGGGAGACAGGAGAGCAGGGAAGCCAAGGAAACTTTCAGTCTTCTTCAATTCAGCATTTCAAAGTGCTATATTTGGGGGTATTGGTTTTGGAGCACCTCCTACATCCCACAATTTTTTAAAAAAACAATTTTCCTTTCAGTCTAATACTTTACATCATAACAGAGCTATGAGGAAAGATCTGTGAGATGCCAGTCTTTGAAGGTGACAATCTACTCTACCCTCCTTTCATTCTACTTGGGAGTCGGCGGAATACATGTAGCTCTCTGGCAAGATAGAAAGTGAATTGGTGCTACAGTGGGAATAATTAAGCCCTAGGATTGAGCTTCACTCAATTTCTTAAGGTCAAAAGGAAAGTCTTTATTAAAGTATTTTAAAGTAGCCTCACAACGGCTTGTTAGAAAGTGTGATAAATTTGTATTTTGTAGTCACGAATTTTACTCCAAGCTCTAACATTTTTTTTTTTTTTACCAACTTGATGATAAAGGACAAGTCACCTAGCGCTGTGTGCTCTTTCCCAATAGCTGCATTTCTCATGCTGCATGGACTGCATGAGCATTTTGTCATTATTTTAAACATCATCTTTCAGATAAGAAAGCTATTTCTATTATTAAGAAAAGAGAACTTTATTATACAATCTGCACTGTTATTATATGGGAATGTCCACTACAAAGAACAATGCCATACTGTTATTATATGGGAATGTCCACTACAAAGAACAATGCCATGTTTCAACATTTGTTAGAAATTTTGTGAAGATATACAAATCTAGCAGAAAATTTAATTCTTATTAAAGAATAACAGCCTAAAACATGTAAAGCATATGATGCTATGTCAGATAATAAATTACTGATGTGTTTTAATGAAGCAAAGCAACTTCAACAATAGTTATATTCTTTAATAAATTTTATATCATAGGTCTACAAAATCAGACTGTACACTTTACAAAAAGCATGCCTTTATAAAGGACTTCTAAATTTGAAATAAGTTAAGATGTGCAAAAAAGTAAACAAAGAAGTTGTGAACATAATACACAGATCACTCAGCTTCCTCAAATCTCGTCTTAAGTAAATATTGCATAATTAATCAATATCAGCAAATTAATATTGAGCCTCCATAGTTGACCACCTCTCTATACTGACCACTTCCTTAAGTTGACCTAATTTTCACAAACTAGGCATGAACCACATGTACATGTCAGAACAGTAAGCCTAGATCCTTATGTTGACCACATCCAAATGTTGACCAGCTCCTTGGGTGGTCAACTCGTTCCACTAATATGTTCTTTCTGGTCCAGTATCCAATCAAGGATCATATATTGCTATTCATGCTACAGGTTTCATGTCTCCTGAGGCCTCTCCAATAAGGGACAGTGTCTCAGTCTTTGTCTTTGTGTTATTTTTGTCTTTGAAGTGTATTGACTGGTTATTTTGCAGAATTTTCCTCTATTAGGCATGGGCTGAAGATTGTTTTGATTTGGTTGAGGTGTTCCTGGGCAGAATACCACAGAAATGAGGAATATGTCCTTTCCCCTGCACCATATCAGAAGGTACATGAAGTTGGCATACCTCATTACTGGTCATTTTTAACTTTAACCACTCTGTCAAGGTAAGTTTTGTTTTCAAATAGCTAAAATCGCATAAAATTTTCAATATTTCAGTCTTCCTTTAAAATATTCACAATACATGTCTCCTAATTAGGTGTTATCTTAAATCAAGCTTATTAAATTAACCCTCATTAGATTATGGATTTTAATAAAGTATCACATACATTTTTGATGCTTATCAAAATTAATAATACTATAAAATAAAAATACAAATTCTTAAAACAAATGAATTCTTACCATATTTGATATATTGTTGTTATTTTCATGAAGAAAGGGAAAATAATGTTATCCACATTATGGAGAAATCCAATTTCATTTGTTGGGCTGAGTACAGAGTTAGAAAAAAATACAGTGACATCATATAAGGGATATATGCATAGAAATTTTCTTTATTCTTACTTATTAAGATGTTTCCTGAAATAAGATATCCATTTCACTGCTGAAATGTGACTTACTAGTAATTTCTTAGGTGTGATGTAACAAACCTGTAAAGGTTAGTGACATTTTTCTCCCAAATCATAAAAGAGGCTCTCAGAAACTTTTCCAGGGCAGAGACAGAGTGTCTTCTTAAAGTGTTTCCTATGATTTTAATATGTGGCTGTTTCATGCACTCATTAGGGCTCTATCCACTTTCCCCAGGGAGAGTATCTTTCCATTTGCAGTTGGGGAGATGACATCTATTATATCTACAGAAAAATGATAACACAGAAGTTTGTCTTTAAAAAAAAGTGTATATCCTATTTTAATGATCAGCCTTTTAAGACAAGATAAAAAACTAAATCGAAAACATTTTGTTATAATCATTGACTTCTCATGTTCACACAGTGTTTTCTGTATATTTCAAAATAATTAATTAGAAAGAATGGAGTCATGACACAGAAGTCGAACTAATTTTAGGGAACTGAGAGTGAGGTTGCATTTTTTTTTTCACAGAGTTCTCAAATGAATGACCATTGAACCAATAAAAGTCTAATGTGTTTCCTTGGTCTGAGCCTCCTCAAAAGCCAGTTCTATTTGATGGTATTTGTGAAACATTGACTAGACTGCACGTACATGTATAGTAGTAAGAGTTGGGAATAAGATACCACAGGTGTTTGTAGCAGTATACAAAGCACTTTCATATGCCCACACCACACTGTTCCTTACAACAGCAGTCAGAGGGAGACATCATTATTGCTGTATTACAGAATAGAAAACCCAATTTCTGAGTGAGAAAGTGATTGGCTGAAAATTACAAAATAATTTAAGAGACATTATTGATGCAGTCATGTTTCTTTACACCACCCTGCCTCTTTTATAAGTGTCACTGTCAGGTTACCACCCAGGATTCTGAAGACTTGACTTTTAGACCTCTTCAAGTGAAATCAACATAGGGAGATTGATTGGACTATGTCAAGCTTGCACCTCAGTCTTCAGACCACTCACACACTTATATTTTCTCTGCAAATCACTCCTCTGAGCTAAGAATCAAATAGCCAACAGCCTGTGTGATATCTTCACTTGCATATCTCAAAGGGATCTCAAATTAACATGTTCCAAAACCATCAAATCCCAGAGTACAGCTTCTCTCAGCCAACAGCACCATGATTAACTCTACCACAAACTCCATAAATAAGGAGAAAATGTTAACACCTTCTTCTCCCTGAGTTTCCTCTCATCTTGTCCTATCCAACATATTATGAAAATCTTGCCAACTTTAACTCCTAATTCTGTTTCAAGTCTGTGCTCTTCCCACATCTCTCACTCAAATCAAACGATCATCATCACTTCCTGGACTCCTGCCACAGCTTCCTATTTTGAACACCCTCGCCCATTTTGGCCTTTCTCCAACAAATTTTCCACTCCTTGGATGGAAGATTTTTTTAATGAAAATCTGATCATGCTTAAAACACACCATTGGCTTTTCATTACTCTTTGGATAGTGATCAAATCCTTCACATGGCTTATAAAACCCTGAATTGTTTGGCATCTGCCTAATTTTCCAACATTACTTCATGTGCACTCAAAACAAATCTAAAATTCTCAAAGTGTCTCCCCCTGTGGTCACTGCCCTACAAACCTCCCTGGCTTTCTTTTCTCCCTGGCTAGGTGTCTCCATTGCACCTCAGGATTTTAGCAGGCCTGTTCCTAATCTTGGCATGTTTTCCTTTGCAACGTGTTCTCTGGCCTTTTGCCTGTTTATTTTCTACTTCTATTCTTCTCTGGATTCCAATGTAGTTATCCTTTCTTCAAGGGAGGCTTTCCTGGCCTTGCAGATGTGAACCTCTCTCTAGCAGTTCTGTAGACCTCTGCCTTCTGCCACTACTCACTATTATGATTTTCATTCACTTGCATGAGTCATTGCTTAATGTCTCCCTCCATCTCTCAAGTGTGATCTCCATGAGAGTGAAAATGTTGTTTCTCTTGCTTGGCTCACTGTTGTGTACCCTCTCCATTTATCATCACACCTAACCAAGCAAATATCACATTCAATGAAAATATGGATATTTTTCATGGGCTTTTTAAGAGGAGCTGGGGAAATCCAAGCTCCAATGCATGGGAACAGAGGACTCCTATTATTGGGCTAGAACTATAAAAATAGTTATCCCAAGTTGTGAATATAAAACCTTAGAGAGTGTGAGCACAATCCAATAGGAAGCAAAAATTAAAAGTCAGAAAAATAGTAGGTAGATATCAATGAATGAAGGTTAGATATCAAAGATGAGGTTATTAACAGGCCTCTGAGATTTAAATCCAGGAGTTTTGGTGGGGTCTGGTCAACCACTTCTGTTCCTTCTGTAGTGTTTTTAGTAATAGCTCTGCAGATTTCTCTTTGGCAGACTGCCTCTTATATGTTTCAGGCTGCCTTAGAAGGGAATAGACTTTAAGAGACAGACTCTTATCTACCCAGAAGAACAAAAATCATTTTTACCACAAAGGCATAGAATGTTTACTGCAGCTCAATTTACAATTGCCAGGTCATGGAAGCAATCTCAGCGCCCATCCACCCATGAATGGATCAACAAACTGTGGTATATTTATACCATGGACTACCATTCAGCCATTTAAAAAGATGGAGACTTTACATCTTTCACATTTCCCTGGATGGAACTGAAATACATTCTTCTTAGTAAAGAATCACAAGAATGGAAAAATAAATATTCAATGTACTCCATACTAACATGAAACCAATATAGAAACAATTACATTCTCACATGAACAATGAAACACAAATATAGTCTAGTGTGGAGACAGTGAGAAGCGGGAGGGGAAGGGGCAGAGGACGATTGGCGGAAGGGGGGTGGGCGTGAGGCCGGATCTCAGCCAGTGTGCGCCCTGTGGAGTAGACAGCGCAGCCCAGGGGCGAGGGGCTCTTTTACAGCTGGAACTTTTCTCTGGAGGTGGGAACAATGTGACCTGGAGGTTTGTACCCTCATATTAATTTGAAATTAAAAAGTAAAATAAATAAAATATAAGGTATATGTAAAATAGACATGAAACAGCGACCAAAAATACCCCAAGCGTTGAAGTGTTTTGTTGCCGAATAAAGTGCTTCTGTTAGGTCCTTTAAGAAAACGAAAAGACAGACACTTCCTAGTCTAAGGCCGAACTCTTTCTATTGGATTTTTAATTCAGAGTGAGATGACTCCACCGCAAAACATATTTGGAATTAATTTATTCCTTGGATTCTGTTCTGATATCACTGACCATTAATTCTACTTGTCTAAATTATGGAGTTGTCTTTTTTTTTTTTTTTTTTCCTTTCTGAGACAGACTATTCATGTTTTTCTGGATACTCATATTCTTCCAATAGACACTTTTGTCTGTCTATCTATCTATCTACATACCTCGCTACCCCCCCTTTCTAGGTTTAAGATAGCTAATGTGCATTTCTGTTGCTTATAGTTAGCATGCATTTTAAAGTCACTGTAGGATTAAGTCTGTGAATGAGTAAATGCAAGGAATTGCATGTACATTTTTGATTAACAACATAGCTTAAAATAACCAAAGAACATAAACTTGGATGAAAAATACAAATGATAGATTAAAAAATGGCACAGCATGAGGGATAAAATTCATGTGACATATACCTTCTGTGGGAAACAATTTTCTTTCATTAAAAAACTGTAACAAACTAAATTTAATTTTTGCTGGCAAGTAGATACATTTTATTTTTATATACATTTTAAATGGAATTATAATGGATGGTCTCTTCAAGAAGATTGATAAAACTGCTCAAAGGAATAAAGTCTAAAGGGAAATAGGAAGAAAGCATGATTGCGATGGAGGGGGGTCACCTCAACCTCACCTCAACCTCAGATAATGCCCCTGACCATGTGGAAAATTGAATCCCCTTTTGTTTTAAATCCTCTTTTTAATTTATGGATGCAACTTTCAAATAATTCCATCTATTTATCAATCATTTGTGGGCTTTTTAAAAAAAGTCACATGTGTACTCACTTTTATCTTTGTCTGTGTATTAGATGCCCTTCTCATTTCAGGAGCTCCCCCCAGAAGTGGTAGTCTGGAGAACAAAATGATGCCCTTGTTCTAGCAGATGACCCATATTAACAGGCATTTGAAAAGGACAGCACAACCGAAATTGCTGTTTATTTTATTTTATTTTTATTTATTTATTTATTTTTTTATTATAGATAAAAATATGCACCATAGATGTGGCCCAACCCATCACCCTCCCTCCACCTGAACCTCCCCCCTCCCTTCCCCTTCCTTGGTCCTTTCCTCATAGTCTTGTGGTATAGTTGGGTTATAGCCTTCATG
>CAUYPK010047292.1:0-31652 GCA_963574355.1 Loris lydekkerianus | reverse complement strand
GAATGGACTAGCAAATTGTGGTACATGTATACCATGGAATATTATGCAGCCTTAAAGAAAGATGGAGAATTTACCTCTTTCATGTTTACATGGATGGAGCTGGAACATATTCTTCTTAGCAAAGTATCTCCAGAAATGGAAGAAAAAGTATCCAATGTACTCAGCCCTACTATGAAGCTAAATTATAGCTTTCACATGAAGGCTATAACCCAACTATAGCACAAGACTATGAGGAAAGGGCCAAGGAAGGGGAAGGGAGGGGGGAGGTTAAGGTGGAGGGAGGGTAATGGGTGGGGCCACACCTACGGTGCATCTTAGAATGGGTACAGGCGAAACTTACTAAAGGCAGAATACAAACGTCTGCATACAATAACTAAGAAAATGGCAGGAAGGCTACAGTGAACAGTTTGATGAGAATATTTCAGATTGTATATGAAACCAGCACATTGTACCCCTTGATTGCACTAACGTACACAGCTATGATTTAACAATAAAAAAAATAAGAAAAAGAAAAAAAAGAGTCAGCTGTTGTCATGTTGATGCACAGGCAGCATTGTTGATCCAACATGCCTCTCCTCTGTTATAGCCAAAATACTTCCATCATAACAGAAAAGGAAACTGAGGCACAGAGAACTAAAGTTATTTGCCAAAGATTCATACGAGTGTTAAGTGAAGAAAATTGGCTTTGAGCCCAGGCAGTGGGTCTCCAGGGCCACTGTTCTGTTCTAGACCCTTTGCATGGCAATCAAGTTGAATGAACCAAGCAGCTAACCTGGGTGGCCTCTAAGCAGACCGGAGTCCATCTTGCTTTGCCTGTGCGTGAACACAGTTAAGTACCAGCAACAATGGCATGTTCCTTCTTTGCCCGCCCGCTTGCTGCCTCCCAGCTCCAGTCATTTCAAATTTATGCATTATAATTTCTCTTTTGCATTTTTGGAGCCTCTGAATGGGTCAGCGGGCTCACAGATAGAGAGGAGCATAGCCAAGTCCCCACCATCTGGCACAGCCCGAGAGATGGCATATGCTGTGGCCTTCTGCATGGAGCATCCCTCACACGCCTCCAAATGAGGTCCTAAATGCTCCTCACCGAGGCGGGTGGTCCTCAAGGCCCTGCTGAGAAGTGGCAGCTGCTCCCAGCTAACAGGTCCCCCACACCCCAGCCTTCTTCAGCTTCCTGAGCCAGCAGCCCCAAAGGGCCTGAGCGTGGCTGGAAGCTCTTCTACGTTTGCAGGCTGGAATGGCGCCCTTCAGGTAGGAGGTACGAAAGAAATAACTGACACGAGACCAGGTCCCCAAGCACAGGGCACTAAGATGGCACCTACTGGGTCCAGGCACAGCATGAGGTGCCAAAAACACAAAGATAAATAAAGCCTGGTTTGTGCCCTGAAGATGCTCACGGCATAGAGAGGAAGACAGACAGCAAACAACTGAGAAACACAATTCACCGAGCACTTTCCACCTGTCAGATACGCTTTAAAGTCTGAACAAATGTGTTTGATCTCCACAGCCACACCATGAAGTGGCTCCTATTAGGATCTCCAGTTCCTCCAGGAAACTAAGGCATACACAGAGAGGTTAAGTCACCTGCCCAAGGTCACACAGCTAATAAGCAGCTAGAACCTGGGTCTGAACCCAGGCTACCTGGTGCCAGTTGAGCCTGATAAGCACCCATACTGCTGCTCATAGCACTCAGAAGAGGTACCTGCACCAGCTCTGAATGAGGGTGTCCTGGGAACCCTGAATGGGAAGCAATTAATCCTCCCCACTGAAGAGGGGCTGCTCACAGGAAACAGAAGTCATGAGAGGTAGGCAGAGGGGGCCTGGTCAGATTTGATGATGATGATGATAAAAGCCATAGCAGCCAGTATTTACCATGAGCGTGCTAAGTACTGGCCCATTTTCCAAGAGACTTGTCCATGTTTCCTCAGATATTCTACTCCACGTGGACACTTGAGGGGGCTGCCAACACTCATCCTCATTTTATAGACAAGGCAACTGAGCCACAAAGAGATTGAGCGACTTGCCTAATCTCACTCATCTGGGAAGATGCAGAGCCAGGATTTGAACCCAGGAGTCCGGCTTCAGATCCAGATCATAGGGAGGACTGGGGAGGGGAGTTTGGAGACAGAATGGTCCCTGGGCAAAAGTAGGGTTCAGGGGGTGGGGGCTTCTCCTGGGGAGGGAACACTGTACAGGCCTGCTGTGGGGCAGGGGTGTGCAGGGACAAAGGGACATCCAGGAGAAGGACTTTCAGAGGACCCCAAGTTCAGCATGAAGAAGGGACCTCAGCAGGAATATGATTGATATCGGTTTTTCCAAAGCAAAATTGTGTCCTGGGTGGGAGGGCAGGAGCCTGAGTTCTGATCCTCCTCTGCCCCACACGTGCCAATGTCCTGAGACTTAGTTTTCTCTTCTGTGAAGTGGGCACACCACAGCCTGCTGTGAGATAAAAATTCCAGTGCGCAGAAAAGTGTAAAGGAGCAAGATGTGAAGCGTATTCAGTGAGCCTAAACCTGGACTACAAAGTGAGGCTCAAAGGGAGAGCAGTGGGTAGGGGACCATTGAAAACTGTTAACACCGGAGAGTGAGGTGACATACACCAATCAGCTGCTTCATCACGGACAACAGAATCCACACTGACTGTTTTAATAAGCAAAACTGAAACTCATTGAAGTTTGGTCAGCAGCCCAGAGAAACTTTCAGGAGCGGGGCCCCAGGGGTCCATACTTTAGAGTTGTGGAGGGTTCCACTTTAGAGTTGTGGAGGGTTCCAGCTGCCTCCTGTTCCTCGGCCCCCTGTTCCTCTCACCCCGCTGGCCCTGCTAAGGGAGGGAACATCTGAGTTTCTCTCCCCTCCCAGCTTCGGACACCCTCACTGCCCCTGCCCTGGCCGCCTGGCCTTGCTTTCCTTGCCCAGGGCACAGGAGGCTGGCTCTGTCTGGGTCAGGCGGACAGTGGGCCAGACATCAAGCGTCCATCCCATCCTCGGTCCTGCTGGGTCATGCCACTTGGCACAGATCCTGAGAAGCCCTCAGCTGCCAACACTAGCAGCTCAGCCAAACGCCAGCCTCTTGGCCGGTGAGAGGACAGTGTCACCTCTCAGTCTCCTTAGGTCAACGAGTAGGGCTGCTGGTCTGTGCAGGCGTGGGCAAGCAGGCATCTCGCTGGGTGCCCAAGGAGAGCTTCGTGGAGTCTGCCCAAAGGGGCCCTGCCCCATTCCTGGGAAACTACAGAGAATGTGTTTTCTACTGCCTGGTTGGCTTCTGTCTTACTTTTATGTCTGAGCCCAGGCCCCTGGTGCTACTTTGTCCAGGGGGTCTCGAGGGAGAGGCACACAGGGAATGGTCGCAGTTTTTGCCTAACCTGCAAGCGTTCCCCTCCTGTGGCAACAGCCCTCTCTTCCCCACTCTCAGTCCCAGTAGTTAGTATGGGGCGGACTTCACTCCCCGCCCCGCCTTCTCCGTACATGGACATGTGACTTCAGCCTGGCCAATCAGAGTAATCCATTCTCCCGGGCACTCTAGTAAATGGATGATCGTCACATGACCCCTCCAGGCCAATGAGAGTTTGTGCTGAGAGGGTTGCCAGAACTCTTAGGAGAAGGGCTCTCCTTCCTCTGAAGCTGCTGAGCTTAAGATGTAATTCTTGCCTCTGAGGGCTTGTTGCCCGAATGGCATAACGTGATGTCTTTAAACCCCCAGCAGAGTCTGGGGCCTCAGTCTGCTCGGGCCCTCCCCTTTGGGTCCCCACGCACTCCCAGCTCTTCCTCCACCCCCTCTGCCATCTCTCACCACCTCGCCTGTCTTTCCCCTTCCTTGTGTGGAATTTCAATAGCTGGTGCACCTCCGAGCCAGAGCCACCAGGCTGTGGTGTCCTGGCCGAGGACTTCCACCGCATTTCAGCTTTTCTCCTGAAATATGAGAACACATTTGCAAAACACCATTCATTGTTAACCTGCCATGGAGCCATTCTATTTCTAAACCCAGATGGAACCTCCGTGAAGAAAGCTGCCATTTCACAATGAAAGCTTCCTGTCTGATATGTTTATTAGGGCTCTGCCATGAAGCATAGGATATGCTGTAGCTGGGAATAGAAGAGAACTCAGATATTCTCAAGGAAGACAGACGCACAGTGTGGGCATGAGCAAGCAAGCGTTTACCCTGAGTCACAGACAACCGGCTAGAGCATAGGCCATCATCTAGCAACTTCTGGAAGTTTCTCCCAGTGGGGTGCAAGGGTTTCTCAGCAGTGGTCAAAAAAGTCTTCTCATGTCCTTAGGAAGAGGTGAGCAGGACCCTGATAAATGCCCACTTTCTTCTCCCGCCGACAGGCCTCGGAGACTGCCAGGTTTTCCAGTGTTCTGGAGGGGCACATTCCACGCAGTCTGCAGCTCCTGGATGGAGAGATGCCGGAAAGGAGGGAAAACATGCGAGGTTGCCAGCCCGCCCCTCCTCCATCAGGGTCTCCTCAGGCCTGTGTGTCCCAGCGCCAGGCAGCCCATACAGATGGGCTCTGTTCACAGGCCCCAGGTGCTGGACTCATGGCCAGCGTCTGACGGATGGTGATCAGAGCCGGGACCCCACCAGCTGCAGAAGACTTGGAGGCATCCAGATGACAGACGACTCCTGGTCTGGGACAGGGCAGGCGTGAACCCCACTGTGTATATTTTGGCACAAAAGCATCCAGAAGGGCCTCAGTGTCCTGCAGCCACAGCAGAAAAATGTATCCCTCTGTGAATGCGGCAGCGAAGGAACTGTAGCTGCAGCCTGTGCCCCTCACTCTTCTCCATAGCCACCTCCCTGTCCCCTTCTAACAGCCTCAGTCCCCTGCCTCCCCCAGTTTCCTGGGGGCCCAGCCTGTGGTCCTCCTCCTTGGTCTGTGCATCCCTGGCACAAAAGTCTCCTGCACTCTTCTCCATCAAAACTCCTATGTTACTTACATCTCATCAACAAAGACAGGCGCCACTCTTAGAGCTTAACTGATCTGATAAGTGGATGTGCACCAACTGTCAGAAGGTGCCTTGGCTGTGCAGACAGGGACTGGGATTCTGGCCCAGACATCGTTCCTGATTAGAGGAGGGAGATTAGAAAGCCTGGAGAGATAATAAGACATTCCTAGCACCCAACTGATCGCCCCTCCTTGGCTTAACCAGAAGGATGGAAAGGAAACAGAAATGAGGGTAACTTTGTCACTGTGTAACGCACTTCTCTTTAGTGCTTTCTTTGGGATTTTCTGTGCAGGTGGAGGCAAAAACATTTTGTAAACTGCTGGGGCAGTTACACTAGGGAAATCGTGTTCTCTGGTTTCTCTGTGGGGCAGTTCTGTTCTTGACCCTGAATTCTGGTAGTAGGAGGCAGCATTGTAGCAGATCTATTATAGTTTTGTCAACTAGACTTTCACATAAATTAGTCAAAATAAATGGCTGAGCCTGACAGTTAAGTTGGATATCTGCTGTCATCCGTTTTACTCCGCTGGGGCTTAGTACTCCCTGTTTTTGGTGGGCATCACCCCTACTCTTAGTACTTGAGTTTCCTGGGGGTATTAGCTGGGTTCCAAAAGGGAATTCTGCACCCCTGCAGGGCCAATGAGCTGAAATGGAATGATTTCCTTTGAAACGTTTGACCAGGAGGTATCTATTTCCATTGCCCTTGGAGATGGAAGGAGCTCAGCCTGAGACCACTGGGTGCCCCATATGGAGCAGGACCACCCAAGGGCGAGCCCAGCGGAAGACAGAGCTGACAGGTGGAGAAAGAGGGAGATGGAGGCTGGTGATGGCCTCTGACCCCATGAGTGACCCTTGTCATCCAAGTTTCCCCTCTTTCTAGCTATATGGCCTTGGAAGAAGGACCATAGAGTTCATTGATGAAATAAAATCATTTTTGAGAGTAAGCAGGGGTGCTCATAATCATTATTTTGGACAGCATTATATTGGGACTGTCTTAGGCAAGCCAGGATGGATGGTCACCCCAGACTTGAGCAAGTTACTTCTGGTCTGTTTATCTCAGATACTTCATCTCAGGAAGACCCATTTCCAAAGGGATAGTGTGAGGGTAAAATTCACTAATACAACTACTGAGAAGACTGCCAGGCACATAATTATTGACATGTGTTAGTTATTGTTGCTAACGTTGTTATTTTCAGTATTGTTTGCCTCCATTAAAAGGCCTCTTCTCATGTTTAAAGAATTTTCCATATTGGAAAATTGGAAAGTGGTACAGTGGCTCACACCTGTAATCCTAGCGCTCTGGGAGGCTGAGGTGGGAGGATCGCCTGAGCTCATGAGTTTGATACCAGCCTGAGCAAGAGCAAGACCCTAAAAATAGCCGGGCATTGTGACAGGCACTTGTGGTCCCAGCTACTCAGGAGGCTAAGACAAGGGAATCACTTGAACCCAAGAGTTTGAGGTTGCTGTGAGCTATGACACCATGGTACTCTACCAAGGGCAACAAAGTAAGACTCTGTCTCAAAAAAAAAAAAAAAAATGAATTTCCCATATTAGAAAATTATTTGCCTCCCTAGATGGAAAATTTTCTTTCAAAAACTATTTTTACATTTAACCAGCTAGATTGATTTCTCCTACTTGTAACTGAGACTCATAATGGATAAAAACCCCTATATCAAACCTTATCTGCCATTCTTCCCTGGACTTTTTAGTTAAATAAGCCAATCCTCACCCATCTCCCCTTGGTCTTCTAAATTAGTTTACTTTGGGTCCATGCTCCTTACAAAGTTTACTAACAAATACACCTACATGCTGATATAACTGTATGGGCTGGGCAGGTAAAGAAAGAAAATCCAGGCTGGGCACCAGTGTCTCACACCTATGATTCCAACACTGTGGGAGGCCCAGGCAGGTGGGTCATCTGAGCTCAGGAGTTCAAGATCAGCCTGAGAAAAAGTGAGACCCCCATCTCTACTAAAAATAAAAATAAAAATAAATCTACCTTGGCCTTGTAGTGGGCATCTATAGTTCCAGCTACTCGGGAGGCTGAAGCAAGGAGATCATTTCAGCCCAAAAGAAGGAAGGGAAGAAGGGAGGAAGGGAGGGAAGGTGGGATGGAGGAAGAGAAGTCAAGTAAAGAAAAGAAAGAAGCTAAGGAAAAGGGAAGAAAAGAACAGAGTTCTTATATAAAACTTTTAAACTGCGCTTCCCTAAACACTCTCTTTCCCCATCATGCAGGATTCCTATTCTCACTCATCAGCCATTTAAACAGTGTCTCTGGCTATCTGAAAACAAAGCAGAATATAAACAACAGGTATCTCGTATCTTACTACTGATATGTCCCAGTTGTTGGTTTAGAAAAATGCAAACAAAGGCTCTGGTCTGTTGCTGTTTCCTTTGGGAGGGCGCTATGAATAAATTGAATCTTTGTGCTTTGAAAAGTGATTGTCTTTGCAAAATACTATCTTCCTTCCCACCTTGGATTTGCAGTTACCTGATAGCTAGAGTGCTTTGTGAACACACAAAAAGGAAAAGAAAACATGGCAAATTCAGACTGCTGTACAGTCCACCATCTCCTCCCACTCCTTGGAAAAAGCAGAGCTGTAAGAGGGACGGGTTCTCTGAATACAGACCTTTGTGAAAACCCTCTAAGATTTATCCTCTTATCGACATCCCCAAATAATTTATTTGGATATGAGTGAAGTTTCAACCCAAGAGAAAAACATTATAAACATCTCTGGAAATAAAATTCCCACTAATGCTCAAAATTTACATTTCCAACATTATTTCCATATGCCCTGTCAGAGCTAGGAGAAGGAAGGGGGCGGGGGAGTAAGACTTTAAGATCAGGACTTTGCTTGTATTATATTTTTACAGGCAGGCACAGTATCTGGTGCCACTTTTGGAGGCAGGGCCGCCAGCCCCATCCTTGTAAGGGATTTGATTCTGGGAAGTTAGGCCATACCTAGGTCAGAGTGGGGCCAGTAGGGTTGCCCTCCCATCCCCCCCTTGTTTTTTTGTAAAGGGAAATTCAACTAAGTTCTTTCAGAGACATCAGTTTTGTGTATGTGACTTTAAATGTCATTTTAAAAATTATTGTATAGTAAAACGGACCTTTTTTGTGGTTCTATGAATTTTAATGTATGCATAGGTTTGTGTCACCACCATCATAATCAGGATACAGAACAATTCTATCCCCTTCCCAAAAATCTTTCTTCTGTTCTATTCCTTTGAAGTGACATATAACCCCTGCACACCCTCATACTGTTCTCTGTCACTATTTTTTTTCTTTTGGAGAAAGTCATATAAATGGAAATGCACAGTGTCTGATCTTTGAGACTGTCTTATTTCAACACAGTGCCTTCGAGATTCAAAGATGTATTTGTCATTATCCCATTCTTTTGTATTGCTGAGTATTACCCATTGTATTACTGTTGCTTAACCATGCAACTCCTGAAGGATATTTGAGTGGTTTCCATGTTTTAGCA
The DNA here is from genome assembly GCA_963574355.1 of Loris lydekkerianus. Taxonomy (NCBI): domain Eukaryota; kingdom Metazoa; phylum Chordata; class Mammalia; order Primates; family Lorisidae; genus Loris; species Loris lydekkerianus. Next base: position 23,223 of record CAUYPK010047292.1, on the reverse strand, counting down.
ATTGAAGCTGCTATAAACACTTACGTATAAGTTTTCATATGAACATTCAGTTGCTTTTTTTCTGTAGGGTACGTGCTCAGGAATGAGATTTCTGTGTCATCTGGTAAAAGCATGTTTAAATTTATAAGAATCTTCAAAACTGTTTCCCACAGTGACAGTACCATTTTGTAATCTCAAAAGCAACGTATGAGTTCCGGTTGCTCCCTAATCTCTCGACTGCTCAATGTTGTCGAGATTTTTATTTTAGCCGTTCTACTTCTAATAGGCATGCAATGGTATCTCCCTGCAGTTTCAATTTGTATTTCCCTAATGGCCCAGAAAACTTTATCACATGTGTATCTACCATTCACACATCCTCTTTGACGAAGCATCTATTTCAGTTTCCCTAACTCTCTAGTTGGATAGTTTGTTTTCTTACTGTTGAGCTTGGGGAATTCTTTACATATTCTTCACACTGTCCTTTGTCAGCTTTGTGCTTTGCGAATGTTTTCTTCCAGTAACAAACTTGACTTTTTATGCTTTTAACAGTCTTTCACGGAATAAAAGCGCTTAATTTTTATGAAGTCAATTCTACCAATCTTTTTCTTTCATGGATGTGCTTTGGGTATTATGCCTACAAACCTTTTTCCTCACTGCAGATCATCAAGATTTTTACCGATGTTCTCAGAATGGAACTTTTCCTTTTGTTTCGTGCGTGTTCCTAATGGTTTCTTGAAGGATTTTTATAATGGCTGCTGTAAAGTCTTTGTCAGATAATTTTCATGTCTGTGGGTTGTTTGATTGTTGGTGTCTGTCTCAAAGAGTATTGAGGTTTTTCTGGTTCTTAATAGTCAAGGAATGTCGGATTTTAGGCTGGACATTTTTATAGTCTGCTATGAGACTCTGAGTCTTCTTCACATCTTACCCACCAAAATCACGAGGTTGCTTAAGAACTTTGTCAGAAGGGAATGGGGAAAAGAAAGAGCCAATGAGATGTCCACATTCTCTGAATGTTAGAAGTTCCTATCACCAGCACAGAACCAGAACTAGGGACGTCTCTAGGTTGGGGGATTAGGTTAGGTGAAAACATGGCAACCTCACTACCGGTCTGCTGGGGCGTCACCTTCTGCTCTTCCTCCCTGGTCCACCTCTAACTACATATTTTTGAGAGTTTTCAAATCACTGCTTCGTGCTGTGCTTACAGGTTCTGTAGCTTCATTCAGTGGGAGAGACAGGGTAGGGTGTGTTTGCTCATTTTGCCTCGAAAGAGTCTGTTAACATTAGTTTTTTTTTAAAAATAATCATTCATTTATCTGACATGTTTATTACAATCTTGTTTGTGTCATGGTTTGTCACATCTACCCCTGGAGACTGGGACCTCTAGTTCAACTGCCTGGTTTCATTCATCCTGAGTCTGCCCCAGGAGTGAGCTTATACTACAGTAAATAAACCCTTAGAATCCAACTCAAACTAATTTAAACATTTGTTCCACACTAATAATAAAGAAGTCCAATCATATCAATGTATGCAGCTATGATTTAATAAAAAAAAAATAATAATAGAGAAGTCCAGAGGTCGCAGGCTCCATGACAGTTCGAATTCAGCATCATAAAAACTTAATTTCTGTCATTCATCTCTGTTTTCTGCAGTGTTGGCTTCATCTGTGGATTCTATCTTCTGACAGATTCTGAGTTCTCCTTTGAGGCAATAAAATGTCTCCTGAGAGTCTAGAACACAGATCTTCACACCACATAAACTAGGGGCAGCAAAGGGGGCTCATTGTACCTACTACATAAATCTTCAAATGTTTTCCCTTTCATGAGTCCAGACTGGATTGTGTGTTTATCCCTAAACCAGTCATCAAAAACAAAATGATGGCATATACTGATTGTTCAAGCTACTATGAACTCAACCTATAAAGTATGGCATCAGTCCACCCAAAGCACATTCCTGAAAATACAGGAGGGATAAATTTCCCAAAGGAAGATCAGACTTAAACAATGGGAGAAAGAATAGATGGATGCTATAAAATAAATCATTTATATTAATTTTGAATATAAACATTAAAAGCACAAATTCACCCCGGCTTAATAATTGTAAATAATTTGATTCAGGTAAACAGAAAGTCCAGAAATTTGGACATCAGGAGTGGCTTGCTCAAGGTCTCTCTCCATTTTATCTTTTATTTTCTGTGGTATATACCCTTCTCTGCCTCCTCAGCCTGGCTTTCTGAAGTGACCCAACAGTTCTAGGATCCGAATTATCATTTCTTTCACATCCAGAAGATTTCTAAAGAAAATAGAAATCTCACTAATGGGGCCATACTATACCCAGGAGAATATTACATGCTCATTGGCTTAGGCCTGATTTCACTAACCAATCATTGGTAAAGTGTATGGGATTATTATAGTTAGTTTAGACCAATCAGGGTTTATTGCTATAGTTGGGGGATGGGGTCAGTTTCATTGAGAGACGTGGGCTACCGGAGAGAAGGGTGAACATCCCCAGAGGATATCACAAGGAGGGGACACACACACACACACACACACACACACACACAAAATCTACCACAACTTCCAAACATAGGACCCAAATCTTTCCAAATCAAAGAATGAGTCCTCTTCATTTTGAATTTCCAGAATATTCACAGTTTATGGCATTTAGTAGGCACTCAATCAACTTTTGATGATTGGATTAATGAGTTAATACAATCAGACTATAGGAAGTAAAATTCTAATCACAGTTAAATACGATTCATAGTTTTAGGACTAATTCCAGTTGTAGGCACTTCAAATGAGAGACATATTTTGCTATAGTTGCATCTATGAAAAATTATCAAAATATTTTGAAGTTTGCTAATAACTTGATAGCTATGAAGAGTCTTTTCTCAAAAGCCTTTTCTCAGTGAACACAGAGCATCAAGGACAAGGCAAATCAATGTCAAAACATTCATTTTATATCATCTTATCTCAGCTTCCAGGCTAAAAAGCTGTCATAAAATGACATATGTCACAAAATCCAAAGCACAGACACTTCTTAGGAAGGGGCCTTATGATGGTTTACAACATGCCCGGGGACTCTGATATTAAATGCTTCAGAATTTCAAGAAGAGTGAAAAATCCGTCAAAACTCCAGGTGAGATTTGAACAGGGTACTAAAGACCAATAAGATCATCCTAAAAGTCAGGACTGGTGTTCTAGGTGAGATGAGGGGTCTAGGGAAAAAGCTTAGAGTCCAGAAATGGGGAGGCAGGTGTGTCAAAAGCCTCCAAGACCGACCACTTGCAGGTTTGATGATCCATAGGGAAGACTCACACACTCAGTACATAGTTATGCTCCCAGCTGTGATCTATCTGATTTATTGCAGCAAAATAGCAAATCAGCAAGGAAAAACGGCACACGGGTAAAGTCCAGAAGAAACCAGCCATGTGCTTCCAAAGGGCTTCCCCACTGGAGTCACACAAGATGTGCCTAATTCCTCCTTAGCCACGAGTTGTGGCAATGCCTGTGGAAAGTTGCCAAACACCGAAGCTTATTAGAGACCCGGTGCCTGGGTTCTTTATTGGGGGCTGGTCATGGAGCATCCTCTGCCCGACATGCACGAAAATTTCAGACTCCCAGGCAAGCAGACATGAACCACGTTGCTTTGAATAAACAACTTAGGCACAGTAAGTGCAGAAAAACAACTAGCACCAAAATTCCAGACTCCCAGATAAGCAGGCATGAACCACATTGCTTTGTACAAACAGCAGAGACACAGTGAGTGCAGGAAAACAACTAGCATCGTGCAAATGTGAAGCAAAGCTGCCGTGATGACCTGTGTTTGACCCCCACATGCCAAGGTGTTCTGCAGTGAGGTCTTTACACAATTCCCGTAGCAAGATAACCCCTCATAAAGATGCTCATCTAACCTCCCCAGTGATCGTGAGTTTTGGCAAGAAAGCCTGAGACGTGACCAGCTGTGCATGTCTTTATCCTAAAAGCTCGCTATCTGAAGGAGGGCGGGTGTGGTGATCCACGCTCTCTTAGCCACCTGAGATACAGCGTCTGTCCTTAAGTCCCTATTAAATGTTTCATTCTGAGAAACCGGGTTGGTCTTTGGACTCTCAAATCCTTTGGGCTTTGCAGGCAAGTTTGCAAAGACTTGCTCACGGCAAAACAGCGATGCCCTGTTACCAAATAAGGTAGTGGGTTCAAGTTCCCAGACACCAGCCAAGGGTTACAGGTTGAGTAACCCTTATCCAAACTGCCTGGGACCAGAAGTCTTTCAGATTTGAATGTTTTCGGATTTTGGAATATTTGCAGACACACAAGTAGATACCATGGGGAAGGGACCCAAGTTTCAGCACGAAATTCATTTATGTTTTATCTGCACATTACACAAATCCACTGAAGGTAATTTTATACAATGTTTTTAATAATTTTGTGCATGAAACAAAGTTTTGAGTGTGTTTTGATGGCAATCTATCCCACGAGGGGAAGGGAGGAATTTTCCACTGTGGTATAGCATCAGTGCTCAAAAAGTTTTGGATTTTAGAGCATTTTGATTTCAGATTTCTGGACTGGGGATGCCCAGCCTATAACTTAACCTAATGCTAATGTGCCAAGCATTGTTCTAAGCACTTTTCTGGTGGTGACTCGTATCTACAAGGTGGGTGATTATTAGTAATCCTGTTTATAATGAGGAAACTGAGGCAGGGAGAGTTTGTCACTTGATCAAAGTTATACAGCTGGTCAATAACAAAGCCGGGCCTGGAACTCTGAGTCCACACCTTAAATAGCTCACATTATGGTGGGATGATGGTGACGATGGTGGTGATGACGATGGCAGGGAGAGCAGCACACACGCTGAATGCCCGGCACTGTGCTGGGAGCAGAGCGAGACTCAGTCAGTGCTCGTGGCATCTCTATGGGGCGAACGTGAGCCTTGGCTGTAAGTCTCAGAGTAACACGCTGGGGCACTGGGAGACTGTGTGTCCCATCCAGATCACTGGTTTGGTTGGTTTCCCCTCTTCTGGCTGCTGCACGAGCAGCAGCTGATGACCCTTGCCTGCAACCTTCCCCAGACAGACAGGAGACACCTCTCCCCCAAGGCACATGGGAGCTGTGCCACCAGGCCCGGACTTCCCATCACCAATCACTGATGTGTTTAGGGTCACAAAAGCCCCATTCATGCATCAGGGTGGGACAGTCTCCACAATGTGGAGTTCCTTGCAGTGTCAGGTGGAGATCAGACTTCATCTGAAGCCCCTGCCCTGGAGAGCACCTCCCACCTCTACCCAGCAGCCCACACCCTCTCACTGGCTTCTCCTGAAGCCACACCCTCAGCAAGCCACATACTCAGTCACCCGTCTCAGCCTCTATGTCCAAGACATTAGTAGGTGGTAAAGCTAGATTTGTCCTGCCCAGGCCTGGACTGTTAACCTCCACACCACCCAGCCCAAGGTGTGTGTCATTATTTCACTGGCATTTTGTCAGGAGTCTGGACCAGAAACTGAAAGCCACACCCTCTCCCCCAAGGCATAAGGGAGCTGTGCCACCATTGCCCGGTCCCCAGGAAGACGTAGGACACCCTGAGATAACCTGTGGCCCCCATAACAAGTGGACAGCTGTTATGGACTAAATGTGTCACCCCAAAATTTGTATGTTGAAATCTAATCCTCAGTGTGGTGGAGTTTGGAGGTAGGGACTTGGGGAGGTCATTAGGGACAAGTGCCCTGATATAAGGCACCCCAGAGAGTTCTCCTGTCCTCATAAGTGCAAATAGCAGTCAGAAACCCAGAAAAAGGCCCTTTCCAAGACCTAACCAGGCTGGTAGCCTGGTCTCAGACTCTCAGATTCCAAAACAATGAGAAATAAATGCCTCTGTTTATAAGCCACCCAGTCCTTGGCACTTTGTCGTAACATCTGGAAGCAGCTAAGACAAGAGCGCCTTGGCATATATTGTGGGTTCCACAACTTTAGCGTTAGCATCTTCCTCCTGCCCCAATATCCCTGCTATCTGGTTCCTTCCTTGTCTTAAAATAGAAAAGTGATAGTAAAGCAGGACTTAAACCCAGGTTCTTGCACATCCAGGCCATTGCGCTTCCTAATGGCTGGATCATGAGACCTAAAATTTCATGTGCTGCCTTGGCATCTGAGCCTCACAGGGCCCCCAAAGCCTAACTGTGAATTCTCCTGCCCTTGCCAGAGTTGTCCCCCACCTAAGAGCCCTGGCAGGCTGGTTGTCCCGTCAGCCAGACCAGATGTATCCCATCTACCCCTCAACTCAACCATTTCCAACCATCCACCTCTCAACTCAACCTCCCCAACAACCCACAAAATCATGGGAACAACCCAGGTGCATTCTCTTGCTCAGGCGTCCTCAAACTGCAGCCCGCAGGCCACATGAAGCGGTGTGATTGTATTCCCGTTTTGTTTTTTACTTCAAAATAAGATACGTGCAGTGTGCATAGGAATTTGTTCTTTTTTTTTTTTTTTTTTAACTATAGTCTGACCCTCCAACGGTCTGAGGGACAGTGAATTGGCCCCCTGTTTAAAAAGTTTGAGGACACCTGCTCTTGATGAACTGCTGGCAAGGTCGCCTGTCCAGGGTTGGGTGTCATGTGTTGGGCCCTCTCATACTATTTAGGAGGGGACATCCCTCCCTCTCCAATGGCATAAGCAGGAGGGAATCACAGCACCCTGATTGCTGCTTGAGTGAGGGGCTGTTCCCACAGAGCCGACTGCATTGCCTGGGGCGGGCAGTGGTGCAGCCAGGAGGACAGCACTTTCTTTCGGGAAGTGCCAGGGGTTGGATGTTGCCGTGATCAAAGGCTTTTTGTGTCCACAGCACAGAGGAGTGGGAGGAGGTGTAAGAGAATCTATTTTCTATGTTTTGTGGACTATTGTTGGTGGTGGGTGAGGGCCTCCGTGGGGGGATGGCAGCCTGCCCAGCTGAGTCTACCCTCACCATGTCACTGTCCTGTCTGTACTTGTGGAACCCCAGGGATGGTCCTGCCCAGCCCTACTGGGGAATCGGCTGTTTCATCCTCAAATTGCCCTTCGCTTTCGTCCACTTCAGTTGCCTTTGGCTACAAACTCTCAGCTCTGAGAATTTACCCTGAAAACACTGGGGTGGCTCTTGCTACATTTTTGTTCAAAAGATATCAGGTTCCCTGGCAAGGAGTTTGGTCCTGGGGAGGCAACAAGGACCAGGATAAACACAAGCTCAGCTCTCCCTACAGCTCCCCGGTCTCCCCTGGGACCCCAGGAAGCAGATGTGCTGTTCCTTCAACAGGTCAGGCTTGGTCCGGCCCCAGGGTCTTAGTACCTGGTGTGCCCTTCGCCTAAAGCATTTTGTACTCAGTTATGAGCTTAGCGTTCTCTTCGCTTCCTTTGGGTCCAGTCTCAGCTGTCACCTCTACAGCGTGACCTTCTCCAATCACCTTATGACAGAGGAGCCCCCTCGTAACTCTGCTCAATGTCCCTCCAGAGCTCACCCCAGGGGACGTGTCCTTTCCAATCTTTGACCCTCCGCAAGTCCCTGAGGACAGGAAACTCATTATTTCACTACTACGTTCCAAGTGCTTGTCACTTAGAGGAAGGTCCACAGACCCGCGCTGAATGAATGAATGGGGTAATGATGCTTGAGCCAGAACCTTCTGTGTCTAGAGACCAGGGACAGGAACTTATAAACAGATCTCCAGGGCAGTGCAGTTTAGAGAAAAGACAAGGGTGTGGGTTTGAGACTAGGGAGATTCAAGTTTCTCTCATAATCCTTCAATTACAGGACCAGAGTGACTCCTGACCCTGCTCTGGGCCAGTAATTGGGTGAATTATTTTCCTTCTCTGAGCCTCGTTTTGTCTGAAAACAGAAACAAGGCCAAGCACCCCATGTCTGGGTTAGTGAACCCAGGGGAGAGGTGGAAAGACCCGCCGCTCTAAGAGTGAATGGGCATCACCTTTCTCCTCTGTGGCCCCTGACTGATGCCAGCAGGGGGTCCTCAGGCAGTCCAGACAGCAGCAGGGCCCTTCTCACTCACACCAAATCTAGCTGACCTCAGAGAAGCTGGGCAGCCCGGCAGAACAAGAGAAAGAAGCTGCAAAACTGGCTGGATTTATCTCCTGCCTGTGGAAGCACTGAAGAATTATGCACACAGGAGCCCGTCTTTCTCTGGGGAAGATCAAAACACAGCCCAGATGCACTGAGATCAGCAAGTCTCTCTAGAACAGGCCTGGGTATCTCCAGCGATCAAAAGTCTGGAATCAACAAGGGAATTGATAAATGTGGCAGGAAGCCACTTTCTCAAAATAATGTCCTTTAGACACAGAGCAGAATTTGAAAGCTCAGTTAATCATGGGTTGTTGCCAACCCAATTTGGTGGTTTAACAAGAAGTATTAATTGTCGCACTTCCAGGTCCACAGGTCAATCATGGCCTGGCAGATCCAGGCTGGGCTGCTGGGCAGGACTGCAGATTCACTCCACATGTGTGCACCCCAGGCCTGGTATGCAGGGACAGCAGCCCTGGGGCACACTGTGATCACAGCAAACCCCTGGAAGCAAGAGCTAATTTCCAACTGGTCAAAACAAGTCAGAGGGCCAAACCCACAACCCCAGGACTGGACGTGGTCTCTACCCCCAGTGGGAGTGAAGAGATTGATTTTGCTGAGCAGTAAGCCCAACTGTCACACAGACCCCGCCCTCACGGTTGCTCAGCCAGGATGAAAGCAGTGACGGACTGTGATCTACGAAGCTCTGTGTTTGCTATTAAAATTCATTAATTAATAAAAATAAATGCCAGGTTCTGATGTGCCCCGAGAGTAAAGCCTCAGAGGAGCTCCTGCAAGCACACCCGGCAGCCATCAGCCAGGATCCTAGAGTCCCTGGGCACCAAGAAGGTCAGGCAATTGATCTCGGGGTCTCCTAGCCAAGTTGGGGACAGGACATCTGAGACCATCAGCCACCTCGAGCGGGTGGATCTAGCACGTTTTAATAATCCCAAATTCAACTTTAAAACTGCAACTGCTGCCATTGCCTGGGGACCCCTATTTTTTACATGTTATTATAGATCAGTTGCCTGCTGTTGCAATAAAGAACTCTCAGTAGGTTGTCTGGAATTTCCCAATCAGCACTGCAGAGGGCCTGGTGGATAAACCAGACAAGCTCCCCTTCAAGGGTGATTGATGCTAGGTTCAAGCTAGTGGCTCTGGGATCCTGGCTTTCTGCAGGCAGCCCCCACCGCATACCTGAGCTCAAAGGAGGACATCTGCTGCCTCTGCAGATAAGGGCAGTGGGGGTGTGGCCAGGCCATGTAAGGATCAGAGGTGCTGGACACACACCATGCTGCTATGTGGTATGGCCCTGTGTTGCTTGGTATTTGTGAAAAAGTATTTACCTGCTTTCTCTAATGCCCACTTATGCCTCAACTTTGTCCTTAGCATCATCCAGTGAAGGGGACAGGGATGGAAGGATCCATTATCAAATTGGGGTGCTCAGACTCCAGGGCTCCAGGATGATTGTCTAAGGGATCACAGGCATAGACATTTTTAAGATAATCGCCTGACACATGTCTTGTCCTCCACCTCCTTCACAGGTAACCTGTTCTGCTGCATTGAAAAGGTGGTGGTGGGGGACTTATCAGGATACTCAAAGCACACTCCAACTGGGTAATTTGAAAAATGCTTAATAGATCTATGTCCTTTGTAATAAGCTGATAAAGAATTAGAAGTTGCCAGAGTCAGCTAAGACACTGCTTTAGAAGCCTAACAGACAGCTCGGCACCTATAGCTCAGTGGCTAGGGGGCCAGCCACATACACCGGAGCTGGTGGGTTCAAGCCCAGCCTGGGCCTGCCAAACAATGACAAATACAACCAAAAAGAAAAAAAATAGCTGGGCGTTGTGGCGGGCGCCTGTAGTCCCAGCTACTTGGGAGGCTGGGGTAACAGAATCACTTAAGCCCAAGAGTCTGAGGTTACTGTGAGCTGTGACACCATGGCACTCTCCCAAGGGTGACATATTGAAATTCTCTTTAAAAAAAAAAAAAAAAAGCCTAATGGACTAAGACAGCTTCCTTCTTAAGACTAATTTGCTGCACCCCCAAATTTTGGATGTAAGCTCCTCAAAGACAGCATTCTTTGTCTCTTGTGATGACCTAGAAACAGTGTCCAGCACAAAGTAGGCACTCAGCAAATACTGTTAGATGCCTGAATGAAAAAAAAAAAATGTTTCTGATGGAGATAATAAATCCATGTGATACACCTTGAAGGAAGGTTCTCAGGTAGCATGGAGTCATTGGAGCACGATAGAGGTGTAAGGTTATGAAAGATCTAAGAAGTCAATCAAGAAGTTGGCAAAAGTAGAAATTTGCTACAGTATGGGACTGTAAGACCACAGGAAGGAATAGGTGTGATCAGAATGGAAACCCAAGCATCAGGGCCACCTGGAGAGACCTGGAGACGTGACCGGCTTCTACAAAGGGGTCTGGAGCTATGGAGACCAAAGAGAAGATCAGCGTAACGTGACTTCACCCTCCTGTCCTCCAACACCTTGCCCATGGCTTCCGTTGCCCAGACGCATCTGACAATGGAGCCTTGGAAGTGCCACCTGTAGGGATCAGCCCCCTCAGGATACTGAACAGAGAAGAGGAAGTGGGATTGATGGATTTGAGAGCTAATAGACCAAAGACGTCTACAATCCACCCCTCCCCAAAAGAAAAATACTTAACAGAGGAAATATTTATAAAGGTGTAGATGGGGTTTTCAAAAAGCTCACAAAAGATAGTGCAGGCCCTGGCGATATTGGGACCCTGGGTTAGAGGAGAGGGAAGTTTCTAGAATTTGGAGGCCAGAGGCTATGTAGAATGAGGAGTTGGGGCCTTCTTAAAAGAGATGCAGCCTCTTTGGATCACCCCTCAGATGGGGCACTGGGAGTGAATACCCAACATAACTCTCCCCACTCATGTCTGACCATTCCCAATGAACCCAACCCAGAGCGTAGGGGAGAGAGCCTAAAGATGTGGTGCCTGCAGCCAGACTCCTGGGCAGGAGGAGAGTGAGGAAGGGCGGCTGGTGGAAGACGTCCTCACACAAAAAGCATCATCCATCCTGCACCTTACAAAGGGGTCTTCCCCTGCTGGGAAAAGCCCCTCGAGGCACCAGGCAAAGCAATTTTGAAGTATTGGCCTTGGGGTCAACAACACAAACATCTCTGATAACTGCCTACCACATCAGGTGTGTAACCGGGAACCACATCCTTTTACGAGTCAGATTGTTTATAATTCCTCACTTTTTCAATTGGAATTGAAGAAGACCCCAATATGAATGTCAGCTCAGAGATTATCAAAAATATTTTTACGATAAATCACTTCCTGATTTTTGGTGTATAACTTGGAAGGGGTCCGAGCAATTGGGTGTCATACAACTGAAGCCCCTCATTCCCATCTGCTTGTTTATGTGAACAAATTCTTAGGGCTGACGCCAATAAAAACAAAATGGTGTGAATAAAATTGATGATAAAAACTGCCTCCTTAACATAACAAATGATATTCATTCATGAATACGTTAATTGGCAAAAAAAAACCAGCCCCACATATTATACTAAGAGAAGAATAACCGAAGAATTTTATTTTATTTTTTTTTTTGGATGAATAATTCTTTATCATGAGCTATGACACGCTGACATCATTTTGATCAGGTGTGTTCTACTAACAGCCGTAACGATAATCCCTAATGATAAGTCAAAAATTAACTTGTTTTAGGGCAGTGCCTATGGCTCAAGGAGTAGGGTGCTGGCCCCATATACCAGGGGTGGTGGGGTCAAGCCCGGCTCCTGCCAAAACTACAAAAAACAAACAAACAAAAAAAAAAACTTGTTTTAAAACTCAATGGCTATGGTCACAGAAATCTTTGGAACTTAACTTTAAATTTGTGAGCATATTTTGCTCTATTGATTAATCAATAGAAAAACTCCAAGAACGAAAATACGATACATTAAGATCAAACTCTTCTAGGGGAGTACAAGTTCAAAGAGAAAAAAAAAGAACTATACAAAATTCCTAATAAGGCAATGCTAAAAATATGTATTTTTTAAAATCAGTTATCATGGGTAGCAAAGCACAATGGTATTAAGCTTCAATTGGATATACTTTGAGTTCTAGAATAGTTTTCTTTTGAAATGCCAATATTTACAACATGCTGAAAATGATATACGCTTATTTATTTTATAGAAGTAAATATTTTTAAAACATATGTTGCATCTAAATATGATTCTATGTTACACATCAATATATAATTATATCCAAATGTATATTTAAATTTATGGAAAAAAATTAAAAATAGCTTTGACATGTGGACGTGTAGACATGAGTTTTAAAGTTGGAGAAGGTGCCAGAAAATGCATCTGGAGAATTCAGCACAGGTCAGATTTTTTTTTTTGAAGGACCTTATTTGTCCATCACATTTTGGGCAGAAGATAAAGTCCAAACAGGATGCCAAAGGACGGCCGTTTCAGGTACCCAGTGACAGGCTAATGGCGTGCTCCTGGGGCAGGAAAAGATGGCTATGAATTGAGCTGATCACAATAAGAGACGCAGAGGGACTGAGTGTAAGGTAGGGTTTGAAGGAGAGTTGAACTGGATATGAGTATGTGCAGATGAAGCTTCCAGGGAAGTTCAGAGAAATGCAATTGGCTGAAGGACCTTGGAGTCCTCTCATTTGCAATCAGATTGGCTGGTCAACTCTCAGTTACTTCCAACCATACAACAACAGTTCTGGTACTATTACCATATTGGTTGAAGACTAGTTTTAGGCACTGGCCAGGCAGCCATCCTTGGCCACCACTCTACACTGCTTCTCTTGTGTTTCTCGGGCTATTGTTTATGCAAACAATTTTCTCTTGAGCAAACAACTGTTGTATGTTGACATGTGCCAAGAACAAGCACTTATCAGCACTTAAGATTTATCAGCCTTAACTGCTGGTCAGTTCTCATCTGCATGGATTGCCTTGGAAAACCTCACTCTGGCATGGCTTGATTGTCCCCTTCTCCCTTGGGAAGGACCGACAAGTCCCCTCTCCCAGCCTTTGCGGGGATCCATGGCGTCTCTGACCCCATGTCCAGCCCGTCTCGCCCAGCTGCTTCAGCGTCCAGTGCAAGGAAGACAAAACTCCACTTTCTTCTTCTTTGGGTTCTAACTAGGCTAGAGAGTTTAATAGACATAAAATAGATTAATCAGCAGGGAAAAAATATACAAACTTATTTAACACGAGTTGTATGTGACACAAGAGCCACCCTAAGTAAGTGAAGGCCCAGAGAGGCAGGGGGAGTTAATCACTCGCAGGCCGAACTCGGCAACAAGTCGGAAATTGTAAGAAAGCGATGAACTTATGGGAGGAGGCTGAACAGACAAGTGTTGTTTTAACAAGGTCTGTATAGAATTCTCTTGGCTGGGACTCCTCATCAAAGAATGTTTCTTTTCTTGGGGCAAGGGAGGGCATCTTTCACATGGAGAGTTTTATCTCCAGTCTTAAAAAGAAAAGGGGAGATCAGAATGCCCTTCTCGCACCAGCTGTTTTTCAAATGACTTTAGCTCACTGTAACCCTCATGTCAAAGTGGTGTATTTTGGGATAGCATTTCCCACCACCCTTCACCACCGTTCTCTATACCCCAAAATCTCTTCCAGGCTGCCCCACATGCATGCCAGCCCCCCATCCCCGGCATTATGCCCTGTGCTTCCAATGAGTCTGGACCCTGCAAGTCTCTGCTGTGCTTCTGAATCTCCCCAAGATTTCCAGGTCAGGGACGTCATCTGAGTGAGATTATGAGACTTCATTCAGCTATGCGTCCCCCCCAAAATGGACGGTACCTTTACCAAAATAACAGTGTACTTCTGAGTCACGTAAAGGTGGACAATCCAAGGCTAGTACAGTGGCTCCAGTGACATCAAGGACCCAGGTCCCTTCTATCTTACTGCTCAGCCACACCCAACGTAAGGCTTGTCACTCCAGGTCAGACACTGGAGTCCGGGTTCCAGCCAGCCGGCAGAGGGAGGGAATCTCTCTCTTCTCAAGATGCTTCTCAGAATATGAACACAGCCCTTAGTAAATGCCACCAACCAGCACTCAGGGAACACATCTGCCGGCAAGCCTGGAGGGGAAATAGAGGTTTTCCAATTCACCAAGTGCTGAGTAAAATATCTAATGCAAAAGAAGGAAAACACAAAGATGAAAACACAAAGATGGTCTGACACTGTGTCTCTACATGTGCACCTTGACTTGACCTTGACATGACCCATCTCCCCAGTCCGCCCCCTCCCCCTGTTCCTTTTTCCCAGGGGGCTTGGAGACCAGGGCACAAAGTATCCCCATCTGTGGTCTGCCCACTCACCCGGGGAAAATCCTATCTTGGTATTAATAGTTACTAACATCACTAATACCAATACCGAGTATTTCCAGTGACTTACTGTCCTCTGAATGGTAACATTTAGAAGCTGAAGGAACATGTTCACAGATGGGCCTCTCCATTGATTTATAATCCCATTTTCATCTTTTGAAGCAAAAAAATAAATGTTTTCCGCTCAGTTGGTCTGTCAGCTGTCACCAGGAGGTGAGCAGGAATGGCCTCTAAACGTCAGATACTTGGGTGGTGGCTGCCCAGCACCCACCAGCCCTTCAAGCGTGTAAATTTGCAAAGTCTTAGCCAACATGTCTGCCAGGGATCTTGCAGAAAAGAAAATGAGTAAATGGCATTAGGGACTCTGTGGAAGGGACAACAAATTGGGCTTTCTGGAGTCTACACAGCCAAGGATGATACTGTGCTTGCTGTCCCATGGGAAACCACTGTTTCCACTAAAGACAGATGAACTGAATTGAAGCCCAACTCTTGAGATATTCCAAATTCAAAAATAAAAATAATTTTTTTTTTTTTTTTTTTTGGCATTTGAATCTGCCACTTCCAGCATATGGGGCCGGCGCCCTACTCCTTTGAGCCATAGGCGCGGCCCTAATAATTTTTTAAAGTAAGCAGCTTAGGTGGCAGTATTAGTTAGCTCACACTCGGCTCCGGGAACCCAAATAAAGTCATTGATAAGCTCAATGTACTAATGGTCTCGAATATTTATAGAAATAGCATAAACACCCCCACTGTGCCCCGTTGTCGGACCCACAGCACATTTATTTTAATAACTTGATTAGAAAGAATTTCACACTTTGGAAAGGCCTGTTGAACTACAGACAGTGCCCAAAAAATATACACACGTTTTAAGAAGGAAAAAACTATGTTAAGATTGTAATAATCAAATCACGTTTGACTTCTGCCATTACAAGAAACACCAGATACAATATACAGGATAACAAACATTATCACTACATACTGAGTATCACAATTTTAGTACAGATTTTTTCCTTTCTTAAATTGTGTATACTTTTTTTGTTTTGGTTTTTTTTTTTTTTTTTGGCATCCTCTGTATTTGTAATAGTCAAGAAATGAACACTCCCAAACCAGGGGTCCTCCAAGTCACCATGTAGCGTGTTTACTCTTAGTTTCTTTATACTGTTTTCTTCCCAGGCAAACTTCTAACAAAGATTCCTCAGCATAATTATTTCCCTTCTTTTTCTTTTCTTGACTGGTAAATAAACTATTGATTTTGTTTTCAAGGTAATTTAAGAGGTAATACACTTTCAATTTGATAACTACCACCTTATGTATTCAGAGTAAACTAATTTTAGGGTTTCAATTAATTATTTTCGCCATCAAAATCGACCACATCATGACTGGCACCATGGAGATGGCTGCGTGGGCTGCATGGATCTGAAGGCACGTGTGATA
Organism: Loris lydekkerianus; assembly: GCA_963574355.1. Taxonomy (NCBI): domain Eukaryota; kingdom Metazoa; phylum Chordata; class Mammalia; order Primates; family Lorisidae; genus Loris; species Loris lydekkerianus. The sequence continues at coordinate 7,439 of CAUYPK010047292.1, read as the reverse complement.
TTAATGATTCAAAGACCAATTGCCGAAAGGAAAAGCTGGTATCAGATGCTGGGGAGGGTTGTGCTCTCTGTAAGGACAAATTAACTTTGGGTTTCTTGGGGGGGGGGGGCTGAAATCAGAATCCAATTTCTGAGGGTTTGACAGAATTGTTTCTAGTTAGATCAAAACATCTTTCAAACATCTTTGTAGAACGAATGTGCTATTTGTCCACTGTGAGGAAAAACATCACCAATCTTCAAAGAGGTTCGCTCTATCTTTCAGAAAACATTTGGTTATGAGTGACAGAAAACCCCCATCCAACTAGTTTAAACAAAGTAAAGGAATTGATCCTGGACAGTCTGGTTTTGGAAATGGGCCTTCAGCATCTATCCTGTTACCACTGTCTATACCTCAAAGACTGCAAGAAGAGCACAAATCAATAGGTAGAGAGGCCAGGTTTACGCCTCTAATCATAGCACTCTGGAAGGCCAAGGTGGGAGGATTGCTCAGACCAGCCTGAGCAAAGTGAGACCCCATCTCTACCAAAAATAAAAAAACTAGCCAGGTGTCACGGTGGGTGCCTGCAGCCCCAGCTACTCAGGAAGTTCAGGCAGGAGGATCACTTGAGTCTGGAAGTTTGAGCTAGCCTGGGCAACAGTGGGAGACTCGGTCATAAGTAAATAAAAATTAATTAATTAGTTAATTAATTTGTTGGGTGAATGAATGAAAGAATGGATTCCAGTTCACAAAGTTTCATCCGTTACCTTATTTTGCTGAAATACCACAATAATCCCTTGCCACGTGTGTTCTTAGCAGCCTCATGCTACACAAAGGAAAACAGTCTGGCAAAGTCAAGGGCAAGGTGACCCAGCTAGGAGGTGGAGAACTGCTGTTTCGTGTCTCAAAACAAATACAAGCACAGAAAAGGGTTTCTTTTCTACCCTCCCAAAGAACTGATGGTCCTGCCTCCTTCGTCTGAGGACACGAACTTGGACGTCTTTGCTCTTACTGTATTTCCCCCTCTCACTTGTTGCTTGAGGAGCAATCTGTCCTCTCTCTGCCACAGTGAAGCAGAGAGGAGGCCTGGCCCAGGGTCCTGCATCCTTCAGCAAAGGGACTTGCCCTTCAAAAGACCATCCTCTCTCTCATCCAGAGCTGCTGAGAGCTGGGGCTCAGACTTGACCCTTATGACCCCGAGGGTCCACAGATGGCGCAACTCTCCTGCTGCTTCCTGAGCAGGGCTCGTGTTTGTCTCTGCACACACGGCAGGTGCCGCACGGGGAGCACCTGGGAGGGGTGTCTCCCTTTCTGCCCCGCTCCAACTCACCTCCTATCTCCCTTCCTTTTCCTTCCTCCCAACTTCAAACACCTCACGGAGTGAGCCCTGGTCACCCTCACTCACAGAGCCCACGTTGTCCTGAGGGAGGCAGAACAGAGAACGCAAACAAATAACACAACAGCAGATGGTGTTAAATGCCTGGAGAGAGAAGGCAGTGAGTACCATGGGAGCTATTTTAGGGGATGAGGGAGACTCTGAGGGACTCTCTCCCCAACCCCCTCACCAGGGAATCCTGACTCCACCTGGGGAGGCTGAGGGTATCTGCACAGGGTAATGGCATTTGACCTGGTGTGGGCTGTTGGGGGTGAGAGTGTGGGCTCTGGAAGGAGGTGACCTTGGTTGGAAAGAGGACACTAGTGAACTCTCTGTGCCTCATCTGTAAACTGGGGAGGAGGTAATCGCAGTGCTGTCCTAGCAGGGAGAGTTGCTGTCAGGGTCTCGAGGAAGCAGGTGGGAAAACAGGAGAGCAGGGCCTGGCATGTGGTAAGTGTGTGGAGGGAATTTGCTCATGAGAAAAGGGGAGGGAGGGATGGGCGGAGTGAGGGAGGGAGAGAGGGAGGGAGGGAGGAAGGAAGGAGAGAAAGAAAAAGAAAGAAGGAAGGAAGGAAGGAAGGAAGGAAGGAAGGAAGGAAGGAAGGAAGGAAGGAAGGAAGGAAAGAAAGAAAGAAAGAAAAGAAAGAAAGAAAAAAAAACCTCTATGCTATAGGATCAGACCAGATCAAGACAAAATTCTGCTATCTTCCCTTCAACTTCCCGCAAACAGAGTTCATTCCCTCTGAGCCCCACCAGCCCTGTGGTTCTGGCTGAATGGTGGAATTCCAACCACTGGCATAATCTGAAGAGTTTTGCTTTGTTTTCTGCAGAGTCTGTGGGATGCAGAGTTCAGCATGTGGTCTCTGGAGCCAGATGCCTGGGTTCAAACGCTGTCTTTGCCACTGACTGTGTCACTGACTGTGTTTGGGCAAAACACTTAGTCTCCCTGCCTCACTCTCCTCATTGTCAAATGAGGGAGATTGCTCTTCGAGGACGACAGGAAATATCCATGACGTATGTAAGCTGCACCCAGAACATCTCTCCAGTGTGAATAGCCAGAGTTGACTCCGTACTTCAAAATGCTTTCCAGGCTGTCGAGCCCCATGCAGGAGTTAGAATTATTCTTATTCCGTCCTTGTGAGTTTATGCAGACAGGGCAATCCCTATTAGCAAAACCAGGTCATGTTTTCCTTGCTGGTTTTCTGGTCTCCCATATTTTTTATCTCTTTCATTTTATTTGTGTAATCCAGATTTCTCCAATAGATGTCAAGCCAGACCCTCCCCTCTTTCTACTTGCCTACTAGGAAGTTCAAGTTTTTTCTGGGTTCCTAACCCCAGATATTTTCACAGTGCTTCTCTCTGCTGTCCTCTCCCTAGGCCCCAGTCCCCCCTTCATAGGTGCTACCCCTGTCTAGTTTCTCCCATGAGGCAAACAATAGCCTCAGCACTTCCAAACCCCAGTGTTCACGGGGGATAGTGTCTCGTCCACACTGACAGAGCTGTCAGCAGAGACAGGGCCAGAACCTCTGCCTCCCACCTTCCTGGGGCTGCACTCTGCAAAGCACAGTTGGCATTCCAGGAGGAAAACTGACACCCTAAGGTGGGGAGGGCCGTGGCATGGCCCTCCTTCATTCATTCCGCCACTCACTGATTCATTCATTCATTCAACAAAGAGTTACAAGACCTGTGATGTGCCAGGCACTATTCCAGGCAAGAGAGACATCAGCTCTGCATTATGCAAAAAAAAAAAAAAAAAAAAGCGTGGGGGGGGATATCCTTATTTCCTTTAGAAACTATGAAATTATTGGTGGTTCCAGAATTGTTTTGTAAGAGAGTATCAACGGTGGCAGTGTTCGTGGAAGGAGGACTAATAGAAACTGCTCCTGCCTTCCTGTGTCTTCCTTCTCTGGAGAGAGAGGATGACACCTCCCCTTAAAGTCGCGTGTAGCCAACCAGTGTGGATGAGAAAGATGAAGGGGCCACTTCAAGTGAAGCATGTCACATGCTCCAGGCTCTCTGTCATACACTGTGATGGTGGCATCAGAGCTGCAAGGTTAATGGCACAGGAGGAGACCACTCGCAGGGCTGGGTCCTCAAGGCTGCAGGACTGAACTCATAGTCGACTTTTCATGCAAAAGAAAAATAAATGTTGAGGTGCTAAATGGCTGCCATTTGGGGGGTTATTGAACATAGGAGCATGGCCCATCTTTCTTGATTGATACAGGACAGGGGAGGGAGGTTAGGACACTGGTCTTGAGGCTGGGGTTACAGAGAGCCACACTTTCTTCTTGGAGTGCACGTCCCCTATAAACAGCGGTAACACAGTTCCCTAAGTATCATCTTACCTAACTCTGCATATGGGTTTTTCTTAGTGTCCTCCATGGTGGGACAGGGAGTGAGACAGAGCATTGACAGAGGTTATGTGTGCACTGAAGCTTCCCTTTTCAAGCCACTCCTTAGAACCACTATTCATTTAAAGATAATAATCATATGATCATTAAATGTATTTTATTTTACATTAAGGAAAATTAAATATTAATTAATAAATAAAGCAAGACTCAGATGTTCAAGAGTTTATTAAGGGCCAACTCTTACTGTGGCTTAATTAAGAAGCTCAGCCGAGAAGCATCAGGCTACTAAACACAGGCTGCGGAGCCCAGGTTGATTCAGGGCTGTGCAGAGACACAGCCTTTATTAGTCTTCCTGCCTCCATGAAAGCAAAGTAGGTTTGTGTTCCACTTGGGGACTAATCCATTTGTCACTGTGAAACCTCTAAGGAGGGGGATGTCCATTTCAAACCTAATTTGCAGCTGCCTTTTCATTTTAGTGGTTTTGGAATGGAATTCATCGGCTTCGACCCTAGTCTATTTGGTTACCCCGTGCAAATATCTAGTGCCCACGGTGAAATTGCAATATAACACTAACAATTTGTTTTCCCTGATATCAGCTCCATTTGTCAAAGCTATTGACCCAGGCCGGTAAAGAGACATCATTCTTAGTCCCTTGGTAATGGTTTTATGCAAATAACCTACAAGCCTTAGTTCTGTGATAATGATTTTAAGGAGAAAGAAAGTGGAGGGGAGGGAGAGGTGGAGGAGGGAGAAGAGGGAAGTGGTGAGGAGGTGGAGTCCTGGAGAAGTGCACAGTGCAGGGGTGTCCACGAGCAAACAAAATGATGCCTCCCCCTCTACAGTGTGGCGGAGGTGGTGGAGACCACTCCCTGCCCTGAGCTGCTTGTAGCCTTACTGAGGACACGTAAGGCAAGGGGCGAGCAATGTTACGGAGAGGGCTCCGTGCTCTTTCCATAATACTATGTGTTCCAGGGCAAGCAGGGACAGAGTGGCAGGAAAGTAAGTCAAGGAGTAGGAAAAGGATTTCCAAATTTCCAAACGCCACCGAAGGGACGTGGGTACAGACCCCCCAGCTCAGCATGTCACTGTCCCCTGTGTGTTCCACCTGAGAACACTCTCGCTCTTCTTTCTCATTTCTGCTCTCATGATTGCCCTTTTCCCTTTTAAAGGAAAAAGCACCTCCCCCACTTGCCCAGAGCCTTCCCATGGTGCTTTTCTTCTAAGTATACGAACCCCCCACACATTCAAGGAGGGGAAAGCTTGGGGCAGCTCATAACAGCCAGCTCTGGGACAGGTGTCCTTCAGTGAAGACTCCACAGTCCCCTCCTTCCACCTCCTACAGACATCATTTCTAATAAAACATCACCTTGATGTCAAATAATTATTTATCAAAATTTACTGTGTTCTTGTTTTGATCACTTAGTTGTTATAAAGAATTCCACTGATAACTCAATCCAGATAGAATTTTAAACATAGTGAATTTGAAAGTAGAAACAATGAATAGGATAAAAATATATTGAAAGAAGATAAAAGTAGCAGAGGGATGTTGAAGGAATCTTTTCTCATTCAAGGAGGAAAGGGATTGATGCACATTTCTAACTATTAAGACGAGCTTGTTGATATGTTTTTAAAGGACAGAGGACATGAAACAGTGATGATAGTTCAAAAGGATGGTGCAACCATTGTATTGCAAAAATCGCGACATTTACACTGCTCTGGTATTATTGTCATTGTCCTTTGTATTTGATTCTCTGATTTTTTTTTTTTTTCCCAGAAGAGCTGTCTTCTGACTGAGAATCTTCCCACCTTTAAATCTCTCCCCCTGTTCTGTGCTTCCATGACTAGAAACTGGTTTTCTCATCAGGGCTGATTTTTCACAAAGAATTTGTATTTGGATCAATTTCTAGAAGTGGACAAAGTGGGTGAGAGAGAACTCCCGGCCTTCCTGGCGTCCAACCAAGAGGGCTGCCCGGTGCTGCCTGTCACAGGGTGTGGGGGTCCTGACTGTGGCTCACCAGGCATTCTGTCTCCTTTCAGGCTCTTCCCCACCTCTTTGGAAGGCAGTCACAGCCCTGGGACGGACTTTGCCCTTGACATGTGGGAGGAAGTGATAATTTCCCTCTTGGGAAAATATTTTAGGAGCTGATCCCACTAAGCCATGTTATTAATATCTTCCTCCTGTCACAGTAATTGCAGAAGGATGGACCAAGATGGAGATTCTGTGAGCTCAGGTCCCAGGTACAGAAATCCCAGCTGATCCTGAGGTAGAAAGGTAGCCTATTTTGAACCACTGAGAATTTTGGTCTTATCTGTTACTGCAGCATAACCGTCCCCATCCTGCATAGCACCACCAGGCTATTCTAAATGTCAAATCTAAGAAATACAAAGGCATGCTACATTCAGCTCATACCTTTGTAACCATGTTTCATTTATCAAACCTGCAACACTTTGTCAAATTGAATTTTTGCATCTGCCTTTTTGGATCAAATTTCTCAAATAGACAAATTTACATTTTCTCCTCTGATTTACCTTTAGGAAGGACCAGGGATTCACCACCCTTTTGCTTTGTGCTATTTCCCATAGGTCAGTCTTTGAGAATTGGGTCTGTCATCACTTCCTGATTCCTGTCTTCTATGACTCCTGAGACATTTCTTTAAAATATGACATCCTGCTCTGCCCCAGGGGCAGAGGCTCTTGTTTATAAGCAGGCCGGGCATCCATCAACATTTGCAATCATCAAACAAGAGTGTAAGCACGAAGGTCTGTCCAACAGAAACCTCAGGTGCAGGTAAGGGAGACCAGAAAAAGTGAGTCATTAGCCCAGAAAAGTCAAGGAAACCGATCAGTGAGTCACAAGGCCGTGGCTCACTGTTCAACTAAAGCACACACACAGGTCACCCCCCTGCATTTAACAGTCCACTTGATGAATGGCCAGCTCTGAGGCTGTGGGAACATTTGCTCCTTTGAGCCAATGAAGCAGCTCCTTTGCACATTAGAAAGAAAAATATCTCTGTTTTAGACAACGATTTTCTGGATCAATGTGGTACAGTAACTGTAATTCTCACTTTGTGACTGAAAAGGTATTTTCAGATGAATGTCTCCCATTTCTCTGCGGTCTTGACAGGTCAGGGATCCAACATGCTCAGGCTCTGAGTGGTGAGGTGGCCGCAGCACCTTCGGCCTCATCCTCCAAGGTTCAACCCCATGAAAAGAGCCACAAGCTTCCAGGGAAGTCCTGAGATCCCTTGAGACTTGGTCACCTTAGGTCACATGCTCGCCCTTGGTGAGTGGCCAAGACCAGGGAGTGCCACTTAGTTACGAAAATGCTGCCTGCTGCTGGGCTTAGCTCTGGGTCTTGGACTTGACCTCTGACTCTCAGGTCAAGTGAATCAAGGTGCAGAGGAAAGATTTCCCGAATGAAAATGGTGGGGAGTGGGAGTGTTCTGTTTCTAAAAGAAAATGATAGAGATTCAGGAATTAAAGAACAACTATTTGCCAGTCCATTCGTGGGTTGATGGGCACTTGGGCTTCTTCCATGACTTAGCAATTATGAATTGGGCTTCAATAAACATTCTGGAACAGATGTCTTTGTTATATTGCGATTTTTGGTCTTCTGGGTATATACCTAGTAAAGGAATCATAGGATCGAATGGCAGGTCTATTTTTAAATCTCTAACAAATTGTGGTACATGTATACCATATTATGCAGCCTTAAAGAAAGATAGAGACTTTACCTC
>CAUYPK010047290.1:0-42419 GCA_963574355.1 Loris lydekkerianus | reverse complement strand
CGATCGAGCACACGCAGCCACTTACCAGTTTTCCACTGTTTTTGTCCTTCTCCTGGGGTCCAGAAGTCCCTTGCTGGCTCCCTGTATCCTCAGAGGGATGATCATAGGCAGATCCCACCAGCCAGAGATGCCTGGAGTCTTTTCTCCCCAGACTCGCTGTACCCAGTTACAAGGAAGCTGTTACTCGGCCACCATCTTTAATCCAATCCTCTTCGTACATTTTAAACTGTCAGTTTCTGATTTTAAGGCTCAGCTCCTGTACCTCACTGGTTAGGGCCCTGGCCACATACACCAGGGCTAGCAGGTTCAAACCCAGCCTGGGCCTGCTAAACAACAATGACAGCTATAACAAAAAAATAGCCAGGCTTTGGGGCGGACACCTGTAGTCCCAGCTACTTGGGAGGCTGAGGCAAGAGAATCTCTTAAACCTAAGAGTTTGAGGTTGCTATGAGCTGTGATGCCACAGCACTCTACCAAGGCAACATAGTGAGACTTTGTCTCAAAAAAAGAAAAAGAAAAGTTGCAGATTTTTATGTTGTCATTTGCTTAGAATTTTATTTCTTATTTACTGACACTTATTTTTGTTAAGCATGTCCAGATTTTTACCTAAGAACTATAAACACATGAGTATTTTTGCCAATAACTTAGGAGATTTGTTTTTATTAAACCAGCAACATTAACTTATTAAAAATCATACAAACACAGATCATTTTTTGACCTGGTTTTTAATTTTCTGACCTTTGTTTCAAAGCCTGATACTTTCAAATATAAAGATGACCAGAAAACTCAAGCTGAAAGGTGTACTGACAATTTTGAAGACATTTTTATTGCTGTTCTATCAGTAATTTTTAAGCTAATTTTGGTACAATGTATAATACATGTCTAAACACATACCCAGAGTTTTAATAGCTTTTATTTCAGAACTCCAGCCATGAGATTCTTGAAGTTCTACATAAATCTGTATACATTATGTTTGCCATTCTTCTTCCCCTCTCGAATAGCAGGTGTCCCTTCATCCTGACCAGGTTGCTTCCATGGATAATGATGTCGTTCAGTCTCCTAGACCTTAGGACAGAGATGTCTATTAATATCCCAGACCTTAGGATAGTGGACTCCTTTAACTCTTCAGACCTTGGAACCTGCCACAAGAGCAACTACCATTACAAGTGTCTTTCAATCTCCTAGACTTTTGATTGAACTTATCATACCATCAACAGCAAATTTAAAGTGGGCGAAAAAGAGACAAAGAGCTTAACAGACTTCTCATTTTCATGCCACACATGAATACAGATAGATACTCAAAGAGAAGTTCAAGAGGTTCCAAAGAAATGAACTGAAGTTTCACCTAAAAAGCCCTGGGAATGACAAATCAAAAGTTATGTTAGCTCCCTCTCTCACAAATGGTTGGTGGCTTATATAACTGAAGACAGGAATTCTCTGAGAACTCCCCAAATTGAGAGGAGTATCCTCCATTGTATGGTACCTTCAAATAGCACTCACGCCTGGATACAAATTTCAAAATCTAAATCCAGAGTTCCTTTCTTCAGAGGCAATCAGGAAGCAATCACCAATGCTTCCTGTTAATGGTGATGGGGATCTGACCTCAGAGCTGGTGGCTCCAAAGCCACCTTCTGGCAAATATGGCCACGTGGCACTGGTAAGGGAAGCTTTTGGTCTCTCCTTGCTCCATAGCCACCAAACCATAAGCAACACCCTCTTGAATGAACCCTTATAAATTGCTGTTGAAACTGCAAGGGGGTTTCAGACTAGGTCCAGTTGCCTATCTCAGAACGATCCAATTATTGAGACCATGAGGGTTCCTAAGGAAGAAAGGAATTTTTTTTGTTTGTTTGGAGACAGAGTCTCATGCTGTCACTCTGGGTAGAATACTATGGCATCACAGCTCACAGCAACCTCAAACTCTTGGGCTTAAGCAATTCTCTTGCCTTAGCCTCCCAAGTAGCTGGGACTACAGGCACCTGCCACAACACCCGGGCTATTTTCTGTTGTTGTTGCAATTGTCATTGCTATTTAGCTGGCCTGGCTGGGGCTTGAACCCACCAGCCTGGGTGTATTACCGGTATGTGGTCGGCGCCCTACCCACTGAGCTACAGGCTCCGCCAAAGAAAGGAATTGTTAATACAACAGACATCTTGTCAAAAGAATAGAAGAAGCCTCAACTCCATCTCTCAGACTAAGCCATATGATGGGCTTTTAAAAGAAGGGCCACATGCCTTGGGGCAGGTCATGAGGAATCTCACAAGGGGCTATAAGCATTGGGAGCAGGTTGAAAGAATGAGGAATCTTGGCATCAAGAAGATTGCCCAGAGGCCTTCAGAATCTCAGCTTTGTCTTGGGGAAAACCCACCACTTCAGAGGAACAATTCAAAAATCAAGTAGTTAAGGGAGAGGATTATGCAGAGAGATTCTTGAAATTTGTTCAATGGGCAGCAGTTTTATGTGTACTTAATCTAAAAAACAAGCTACTCTCAAGTCTTCAGAATCCAGTCAAATATGATACAAAGCCCTAGTCTGTTCTAAGTCTTCCTAATATTTTCATAGTAAACTGACTACCAGTTTAAAAAGTTCTCACATTTTTCCTGCATACAGCAAGTAATTCTAACAATCCCTAAATTATACAACACCTCTAGACTCTGTCTATTCTATTTTTGCTTAATTTTGTATTCAAGGAAAAAGACAGACGTTTATCAACTGAACATTATGCCAGAACATGAGAAATGAATAGTGCTTATGAAACAAAAGCCTGACGTCCAAATTCTGATAATACAAACTCTGTTATCAAAATCAATGAAGAATTGTTTGCTGTGTGTATGGAGCATTTATTTGGTATTTAGCCCATCAAATACTGAAACACACAGCCATGCTTCTGCCTTGTATTGCACTTAAGAATCAGGACAAAGGCTGGGGATGGTGGCTCATACCTGTAATCCCAGCACTCTGGGAGGCCAACATGGGAGCAATGCCTAAGGTCAAGGAGTTCAAGACCAGCCTAAGCAATAGTGAGACTCCCCATCCCTACTAAAAATAGAAAAAGTAGCTGGGCGAGTTGTGGCAGGCACCTGTAGTCTCAGCTACTCAGAAGGCTGTGGCAGGAGGATCGCTTGAACCTGTGAGTTTGAGGTTGCTATGAACTATGATGCCCTGGCACTCTAGCCTGGAACAACAAAGTGAGACTCAGTTTCTTTCTTTCTTTTTTTCTTTTTCTTTTGAGACAGAGTCTCACTACGTCACCCTGGGTAGAGTGCCATGGCGTCACAGCTCACAGCAATCTACAACTCTTAGGCTTAAGCGATTCTCTTGCCTCAGCCTCCCAAGTAGCTGGGACTAAAGACGCCCACCACAACGCCCAGCTATTTTTTTGTTGTAGTTGTCATTGTTTTTTAGCAGGCCCAGGCCGGGTTTAAACCCGCCAGCCTCTGTGTATGTGGCCAGCACCCTACTCACTGAGCTACAGGCACTGAGCCATGAGACTCTGTTTCAAATAAATAAATAAACATTAAAACATACTAATTTCCTAAACATAGGAAAGAGTCATTGAAATGTTTAAATTCTTATTTCCAATTTTATAGAGCATAAAAGGGAATGTAAGCTCTATGAGGACAGGGACCTTGACTTTCTTATCCACCTCTGTATTCTCAGAACCTAGAATAATGCCTGATACCTAATATTTGTTCATTAAATGTGTTGAATGTCAGTGTGTTAGTGATGGGAAAAGGACTAGGTTTGAATCCAAGCTCTGACACTAATTTCTAGTTGTGGACCTATTAGAGTCACATAAGTTTTCTAAACAGTAATTTCTTCATCTTTTTTATTTATTTATTTTTTGCAGTTTTTGGCGGGGGCTGGGTTTGAACCTGCCACCTCTGGTATATGGGGCCTGCGTCCTACTCCTTTGAGCCTCTTTATCTCTTTTAAAAGAAATAATTCCTTATCCTATGTTTTTCCCACAGATCTACTATGAGAATCAAATAATCTAATGTATGTAAAATCACTATGTGAAATGCTATAGCATTATTAAAAATAATTATTTTAGTAGTGACAGTGTTATTGTCAAAACCACAAGAGGTTTTGGTATAGGTCTAGTTGCTTGTCTCACAAAGATCCAATTATTGAGACAATGGGGTTGCCAAGAAAGAAAGGAATTGTTAATACAACATCTTGTTAGTAAAAAAGATACTAGCTCAAATCTGTCTCTCAAATTAAGAGAGATCATGGGCTTTTAAAGGAGGGGCCATATGCCTTGGGCCAGGTCGTGGTGTTTCTACATACATTGGGGGCAGGTTGGGAGGGATGGTGAATCTTGGCATTTGGAAGTCTCCCCTGGTGTCTTCAGAATCTCAACTCCTTTGTCTTGGAGATGATCCATCATTTTAATTATGGTGACTCATGCCTATAACCCCAGCACTTTGAAGACTGAGGCCAGGGGATCACTTGAGGCAAAGAGTTCAAGTCCATCATTTCTGGGAAAATACTCAAAAGAACAAGTAGTTAGCTAAGGGAGAGGATTATAATAAACATATAGGCATTCATGGAGCCAGTTACATTATAATACAACATTGCCTGGTAGATATCTTTAGTACTTGAGTTAATAATAGTTGCCTTTTTATGTGTGTACTTTCTTTTTGATTATATATTGGATGCCAAGTTCTTCATATATGATATTTCTTCTTTTTTCTTTTCTTTTTTTTTTTTTTTTTTGAGACAGAGTCTCACTATGTTGCCCTTGGTAGAGTGCCATGGCCTCACAGCTCACAGCAACCTCAAACTCTGGGGCTCAAGTGATTCTCTTGCCTCAGGCTCCCAAGTAGCTGGGCTACAGGCGCCCACCACAACACCCAGCTATTTTTTGTTGTAGTTGTCATTGTTGTTTGGCAGGTCTGAGCTAGGTTCAAACTCATTATTGCCAGTGTATATGGCTGGCGCCCTAGCTGCTGAGCTACAGGTGCTGAGCCAGGATTCAGTTTTTCATAGGCTGTTGGAAGTTTCTTTTCTTTTTTGTATTGAGACATAGTCTCACTCTGTTGCTGTAGGTACAGTGCTGTGGTATCATAGCTCACAGCAACCTCAAACTCTTGGGCTCAAGCAATCCTCCTGCCTGGGTCCTGAGCAGCTGGGACGACAGGCCCCCGCCATAATGCCTGGCTAGTTTTTCTACTTTTAGTAGAGATGGGGTCTTGCTCTTGTTCAAGCTGGTCTCGAACTCCTGATCTCAAGTAATCCCACCCTCCTCAGCCTTCCAATGTGCTAGGATTAAAGGTGTGAGGCACCATGCTCAGCTCCTGGAAGTTTCTTGACACTTGGTCTTCTGTAGACAACTCACAACATGCCAACTGGCTTCATCAAAGTGAGCAAGTGAGAGTGCCAGTAAGACTGAAGTCATGATTCTTTATCACCTAATTTTGGGTGTGACATCCCATCACTTTTGTTATATTACATTTCTTAAAAACAAGTTGCTAGATCTAGCCTATTTTCAGTGGAAGTATATTACACAAAAACATGAATACCAAAAGGCAGAGATCACTATGAGCCATTTTAGGTGTCTCTTTCAGGCCCAGGGTGCAAGTTGCTTATCCAGTTCAACAAAGCTAAGGAGAGGCATATGTGAGATTCCAAGTCACATCTGCCTGACTACAGAGTCCCTAGTGTTGCCATCTATTACTCTTCTCCCAGTGAATGCATAGAAATCATGTGCAGTTAGCATAAACATGCTTAGAATTGAATCTTTCTAAAGTATTAAAAATCTGTTCTCACCAGTGGCTGATCCCTATAATCCCAACACTCTGGGAGGCCAAGGTGGGAGGCTTACTTGAGCTCAGGAGTTAGAGACCAGCCTGAGCAAAGCAAGATCCATCTCTACTAAAATAGAAAAATTAGGGGGGTGTGGTGGCACATACCTGTAATTCCAATACTTGGGAGGCTGAGACAGGAGGATTGTTTGAGCCCAGGAGTTTGAGGTTGCTGTGAGGAAGGCACTTTAGCCTGGGCAATAGAGCAAGACTCTGTCTCACCTTTTTCATTTTTGGTCTGTGGTAATAAACTCCAAATCTTAATGACATTAGTGTTTTAAATTTTTTTCTTTCTGTTTTTGAAACAGAGTCTCACTCTATTATCCTGGGTAAAGTACTGTGGCATCATCATAGCCTACAGCAGACTTGGTGCCTGGAGCTCAGCGGCTAGGATGCCACCCACATACACCAGAGCTGGTGGGTTCGAATCCAGCCCAGGCCTGCCAAGTAACAATGACAAACAACTAAAACCAAAAATGAAAAAATAGCCGGGTGTTGTAGCAGGCACCTGTAGTCCCAGCTACTTGGGAGGCTGAAGCAAGAGAATTGCTTAAGCTCAAGAGTTTGAGGTTGCTGTGAGCTGTGACACCATAGCCCTCTACCCAGAATGACAAAGTGAGACCCTATCTCAAAAAAAAACCCACAGCAACCTCTAACTCTTGGGCTTAAAAGATCCTCTTGCCTCAGTTTTGTTTTTTGTTTTGGGGTGTTTTTTTTTTTCTACTTTTAGTAGAGACGGGGTCTCACCGTTGTTCAGGCTGGTCTCAAACTCCTGAGCTCAAATAGTCTACATGTCTTAGCCTCCAAGAGTGCTAGGAGTGAGCCACTGTACATGGCCTTTCCTTTTTTTTTTTTTTTTTGTTCTTTTTTGAGACAGAGCCTCAAGCTGTCGCCCTGGGTAGAGTGCTGTGACATCACAGCTCACAGCAACCTCCAACTCGTGGGCTCAAGCGATTCTCCTGCCTCCGCCTCTCAAGTAGCTGGGACATCAGGGACCCACCACAACACCCGGCTAATTTTTTATTGCAGCCATCATTGTTGTTTGGCAGGCCTAGGCTGGATTCGAACCTGCCAGCTCAGGTGTATGTGGCGGGCGCCTTAGCCACTTGAGCCACAGGTTCCGAGCCCTTTTTTTTTTTTTTTTAAAGCACACAAAGCGTAGTTACCTCTAAGCAAGTCCAACTAAGGGAAATAATCTGGTGGACACACTAGTATTAGTAACAGACATTTGAAGAGCATATCTTTCATTTGTTAACTTAGTCACAGTTTAATGGGGGAGAACATAGACATTTGTAAACAATAATGTGTATATAAGGAACTATGTCAGTTCAGAGAAGAAACATGATCAAAGAAGTATGAGTCAAGGAAGAACTCACAGAGAAAAATAATATTATTTGAGTTGAACCATGAATCTGAGTTTACTAGGTGAGCAAGACACAGAGTTGTTTAAAAAAAGTGAAGAAGGAGTAAAAAGCCCAAGATCATTGTCCAAGATTACCAGAGAATTGAAATTCTGAGATTCTGAAGTCTCCCTGAAAGTTAGAGAACAGATGGGATCAAATTGTCAGAGCAAGAATCAGACTTCAAGCTCAGAGGTGATACACAGAGTTGGGGGGTATAAGTGGGGAAGGGCACAGTGTCCTAGAACCACCATAAAAGATAACAGTCGGGGCCCAGCATTGGGCTCACACTTGTAATCCTACCACTCTGGGAGGCCAAGGCATGTGGATTGCCTGAGCTCACGAGTTCAAGACCAGCCTGAGCAAGAGCAAGACGCCATCTCTAAAAATGGCCAGGTGTCATGGCAGGTTCCTATAGTCCTAGCTACTTGGGAGGCTCAGGCAGGAAAATCACTTGACCACAAGAGTTTGAGGTTGCTGTGAGCTATGACAACATAGCACTCTATTGAGGGCAACAAAGTGAGATTCTGTCTCCAAAAAAAAAGTTAACAGTTGGGGAATAGAATTTGAAACGTCTGATTGATTGGGCTTTGCCCTCTATTGTTCAAAGCCAAGGATACTTCAGAATGGTATTTGCCCCTAACTAAGATAGTGACTCAGGAAACTTGGGGCAGATAAGTCAAGCAGTAACCTGATGGCTACCCCAAGAAAAGGATGCCTCATTTCACACTCAGAATACTAACCACTAGCATAACCTGTCCAAGATTACATTTTATCCCTCCCTCGTAATCACTAGAGCAAACTATAATCAACAGAAACAGCAGCGTGCACACAAAATAAAGAATATCAAGATGAGAACAAAATCAGGAACCACCAAATACCCAAGGAAAAACAATACAAAGAAAAGGTGACCCCAATCCACAAACAAAAAAACTATCACCCAAGCAAATAGTTATTAAACAGAGGCGGATCTTTGAAATGATGATTATTGATGCTTATTTAGTGCATCCTGGTATGGTGTTGGGCACTGTTCTAAACACCTTACATGCATTTTTAAAATTTGATTCTTATACAGAATACTCCCAGAAGAATATGAGAGAATGTTTCATCCATGAACAACTAACTTTTATAAAAAATAACCAAGGATTGTTAAAATTTTAATAATTCAAAGATGGATTTTCTGGTGTTTAAAAAAGAAGATGGTTTGGGCGGTGCCTGTGGCTCAGTGAATAGGGCACCATCCCTGTATACGAGGGTGGTGGATTCGAACCCAGTCCCGGCCAAACTGCAACAAAAAAATAGCCAGGTGTTGTGGCAGGCGCCTGTAGTCTCAGCTTCTCGGGAGGCTGAGGCAAGACAATCTCCTAAGCCCAAGAGCTGCAGGTTGCTGTGAGCTGTGACGCTATGGCACTCTACCAAGGGTGACAAAGTAAGACTCTGTCTCTAAAAAACAGAAAAAAAAAGATGGATTAAACAGCAATGAACTTTAATGAAGAGCAAATTAGCAAATCTCTAGAAAAGTAAGATGAAGAATTATTCCAAAAGAACAAATGCTATGTGTTGGGGGAGAATGATTTAAGAGATGTTTAAGATAGGCTCAGCGCCCTGTGGTTCAAGTGGCTAAGGCGCCAGCCACATACACCTGTGCTGGTGGGTTCGAATCCAGCCCAGGCTCGCCAAACAACAATGATGGCTGCAACCAAAAAAAGTAGCCAGGCATTGTGGCTGGCGCCAGTAGTCCCACCTACTTGGGAGGCAGAGGCAGGAGAATCGCTTGAGCCCAGGAGTTGAAGGTTACTGTGAGCTGTGATGCCACGGCACTCTACCCAGGGTGACAGCTTGAGGCTCCATCTCAAAAAAAAAAAAAAAAAAAAAAGAGGGGGGGTGTTTAAGATAAATCCAGAGATTTTAATATTTCTTTCATAGTTCTAAAGAGAAAGACAAGAATTTCAAGGAGGAAATAATTGAATTGTAACCATGAAGAAAAATTCCTGTTATGACTCTAGGATAGTTTATAAGATATATTTAATACCATTTGCCCTTTTAAAAAATAATCAAACATTACTTTATTGCCATGTAGCATCTAAAATTTCATCCCCTTAGGCCATGTAGGGTGGTTCACACCTGTAATCCTAGCACTCTGAGAGACTGAGGTGGGTGGATTGCCTGAGCTCAGGAGTTTGAGAGCAGCCTGAGCAAGAGTGAGACCTTGTCTCTAAAAATTATCCAGGTGTTGTGATGGGGGCCTATAGTCCCAGCTACCTGGGAGGCAGAGGCAAAAGGATCTCTTGAGCCCAAGAGTTTGAGGTTGCTGTGAGGCATGACACCATGGCATTCTATTAGGGCGACAAAGTGAGTCTCTGTCTCAAAAAATTAATTAATTAATTAAATGAAATTTCATTGCTTTATAATATGTATTTATAAATTGTACATTCTTTATGTTTTCATATTAACTGTGCTTTTTCAACTTTCTATTTTGAAATAAATTAAACTTACAAAAAGGTTGCAAAAATAGTAATAATACCCATCACCTAGCTGACTAGAGTCAGTACCTTATATAACCACAGTATAATTATTAAAATTAATAGATCAACATAGGTCAGGCACAGTGGGTCATGCCTGTAATCCTAGAATTCAGGAGCCTGAGCTGGGAGGATCACTCGAGGTCAGGAGTTCAAGACCAGCTTAAACAAGAATGAGACACCCATCTCTACTAACAATAAAAAAAAATTGACTGGGTGTGATGGTGCACACCTATAGTCCCAGCTACTCAGGAGGCTGGGGCAGGAGGAATCTTGAGCCCAGGAGTTTGAGGTTGCTGTGAGTTATGATGATACCAGTGTACTCTAGCCTGGGGAGCAGAGTAAGACTCTCTCTCAAAAAAAAAAAAAACAATTTAATTTAATTTAAAAGTTAACATAAGTACATATATCATCAGCCAAATTACAAATACATTTTATTTAAAGTAGGAGAGAAAGCTGGTTGCTGTGGCTCACTTATAATCTTAGCACTCTGGGAGGCCAAGGCTAGAAAATTTCTAGAACTCAGGAGTTCAAGACTAGCCTGAGCAAGAGTGAGACCCTGTCTCTACTGAAAATAGAAAAACTAGCCATGTGTTGTGGTGGACACCTGTGGTCCCAGCTGTTCGGGAGGCTGAGGCAGTAGCATCACCCAGGAGTGTGAGGTTGCTGTGAGCTATGATGCCTCAACAGCACTCTAGCCTGGGACAACAGAGTGAGACTCTGTCTCAAAAGAAAAAAAAGTGGGAGAGAAAACTAGTCATATATATATATGATTTAAGAAAAAACAATTAGCCACTACCAAAGATATCGGTAGGTCAGTTTTCAATTACCACTCTGATTATACTTGGTAATTGTACCCAATGTGACTATGGCCCCCTGGCCTCTGCCACCTCAGCATTCCTCATCATCAATGAAAGAAGAAAGCCCATTTCTATGCCAACGTATACAATTTTTATCCCCAGAGGACAGCCATTACAGTAATTTTTGGGGATGCTTGTGCTATCTTCACCAATCTATTTATTTATTTTTTGAGACAGAACTTCAAGCTGTCACCCTAGGTAGAGTGCCGTGACATCACAGCTCATAGCAACCTCCAACTCCTGGACTCAAGCGATTCTCTTGCCTCCACTTCCCAAGTAGCTGGGACTACAGGCACCTGCCACAACACCCGGCAATTTTTGGTTGCAGTCATCATTGTTGTTTGGTGGCCCGGTCTGGATTCGAAACCGCCAGCTCAGGTGTATGTGGCTGGCACCTTAGCCACTTGAGCCACAGGTGCCGAGTCCATCAATCTATTTATTAATGCTATGGTTTGAAGATAATGTGCTCTAGGTCCTTTGGGGGACATAGGGTAAATGACCTAATACAAATAACAACCCACTTCAATGTTGTGTTCTTCCCAAACCTTTGGAGCTCGTCAAGAAATTTATAGCAACTCAACTTTATTTAGTTTCAGTTACCAGTTGAGTCTAATTTTTAATTCACCAACTGAGCCTACCCAGAATACTGCTAGCTACCCAAACTAATATGACTCCAGAACCTCTGGTGAGTGTTCTCCTATCAGTAAATTCAGCCCAATCTAAAATTACATTCATCGTTCCTTGATTTTGCACCCTGAAGAGTCTATTTGTACACACATTCCCCAGCATTTTGCTAATGCAATTTAGCAAAATCTTGCCATTCTTCTGGCATGTAATTGTTCTCTTCCCACATTTTGTAATTGGTTTCTTCAATCATGCTGGGTTTTGAGTCAATCTATAGCTCTGGAGTTAGTTAGAGGATATAGGGTGGAAAAGGAGAAAAATAGATATCCCTATTAATTATATAAATGAAGCCTGTATCATCTATTATTGCGTAACTAGTTATCCAAAATTTAGCAACTGAAAATGGCAAGCATTATCTCACACAGTTTCTTTAAATCAGGAATCTGAGTTCAGGCTAAAGGTTCTCTCATGAGAGCCTAGTATCAAGATGCCAGCTGGTGGCTTGGAGCCCATGCTCAGTGGTTATGGCCCAGTCACATATACCAGGGCTGGTGGGTTCGAACCCATCCCGGGGCCTGCTACACAACAATGATAACAACAACAACAACAACAACAAAAGGCTCAGCGCCTGTAGCGCAGTGACTAGGGCACCGGCCACATACACTGAAGCTGGCAGATTTGAGCCCAGCCCGGGCCTGCTAAACAAGAATGACAACTGCAACCAAAAAATAGCTGGGCATTGTGGCACATGCCTGTAGTCCCAACTACTTGGGAGGTTGGGGCAAGAGAATCTCTTAAGCCTAAGAGTTTGAGGTTGCTGTGAGCTGTGATGCCATGGCATTCTACTGAGGGCGATATAGTTAGACTCTGTTTAAAAAAGAAGGAAAAAAAAAAAAAGATGTCAGCTGGGGCCACAGTCATCAGAAGGCTTGACTGAGGCTGGAGGATCTACTTCAAAGATGGCGTACTCTGGCTGGGCACAGTGGCTCACCCTTGTAGTCCTAGCACCCTGGGAGGCTGAGCCAGGTGGATTGCTTGAGCTTTCAAGTTTGAGACCAGCCTGAGCAAAAGTGAGACCCCCATCTCTACTAAAAATAGAAAAACTCAGGCAAGAGGATTGCTAGAGCTATGACTTGATGGCACTCTACCCAAGGCAAAAGCTTGAAACTATGTGTCAAAAAAAAAAAAAACGAAAGAAAGAAAGAAAGATGGCTTACTCATATACTTAGTAAGTTAGTGTTGACTGTTGGTAGGAGGCCTCAGTTCTTCACCATGTAGAAATCTCTAGGGTGTCCTCACAACATGGCATCTGACTTTCCCCAGATCAAGGCAGAAACTGCAATATTTTTTATGACCTAGCATCAGAAGTCATTCATCATCATCTCTGCAATGTTCCACAGGTTATATAGATCAATTCTACTGAGTGTGGGAGGGGACTATATAGAGGCATCTAATACTAGGAAATGGAAATCACTGGGGCCTTCCTGGAAACTGATAATCATATGATTACAAGATGGTTTTCAAACCAGGGCGGTGCCTGTGGCTCAGCGGATAGGGTGCAGGCCCCATACACCAACAGTGGCAGGTTCAGGCCTGGCTCCGGCCAAAACTGCAACAAAAAAAATAGATGGACGTTTTGGTGGGCACCTGTAGTCCCAGCTACTCAGGAGGCTGAGACAAGAGAATCGCCTAAGCCCAGGAGTTGGAGGTTGCTATCAGCTGTGTGATGCCACAGTACTCTACCGAGGGTGATTAAAGTGAGACTCTTGTCTCTACAAAACAAAACAAACAACAACAAAAAAAGATGAGAACAGCCTCATCAAGGGAGGAAGGAGGTTGCTTTCTGTGGGCCTGGGACACTTAACAGATTTTGATAGCACAGGATATCATTTTTGGAATATGTACTTTTCTAGTCAATGCCCTAACTTCCACATCAGAGATCAAGTAAAACTCTTAATTCTATCTCAGTCATAATCTACTGAATTAGATTCTGCCTCGCATTTTTAGTGCGTTAGACCTGTGGCTATAAAAGATAGGATTTTTTTAGGGCAATCATAGAAAACTCCTGGTTTTCTGAATATGCCCTGAACAAAAAAATTAAAATCTTAAGCCTAAGTTTTCTAACAAATGTAGGAGCAACGAAAACAATCCTTACCTTTTTATTTCTTGTGCCTTCCATAATGGTCTATCATAGCAGCCAGCTCGTCCACCAAAGCCTTGTCTTTAATAGGTTCTTCATTCCACATGACCATAGGCAATCATGTGTTTTTATGAGAAGACAGATGTATTTTCTTATCTTACTAAAAATAGATAAGCCTGTGGATCCAAAGACTCAAATCATGGTAGTAAGAATCTGTCTCTTGCCGTTTCTTGGCTCTGTCTTCCTTTATTGTGTTTATTCCGAGGAAGAATGTCTCTGTGTGATGGAGGAGATGGTCTCTGACTTACATCTTACTAATTTAGTAACACACTGATCATTTAGAAATACACTGGTCATTTAAATAATTTTCTCCACTGCGTATCATGAACTACCAGTTTCCTCTAATGGTAACCAGATCCTCACTGCCTTCAGATACAAAGAATTCAGGATAACTCATCCTACATTCCCATTTCCTGGAAAGTCAAATGCTTACAACTTCTCTTATTTCTGCATCAGTCAGTGTTCATTTGCATAACAGAGAATTCAATCACCTTTAGGCCTAGAGGAATTTACAGCAAGGAATTGATTGCTTACAAAACCACTGAATGAACTAGAGCAGTGGTTCTCAACCTTCCTAATGCCGCAACCCTTTAATACAGTTCCTCATGTTGCGGTGACCCCCCAACCATAAAATTATTTTCGTTGATATTATGTAACTGTAATTTTGCTACTGTTATGAATTGTAATGTAAATATCTGACATGCAGGATGTGTTTTCATTATTACAAAGGGGTCGCGAATCACAGGTAGAAAGCAGCTGAACAAGAGGAATAAGCTCTCGCTCCACAGCCACTCTGTTTCCACCAGAATTAGAAAAGCTCCCACTTCCACTGCTGTAGGAACCTGCTGCTATTATTGTTGCTCACCACACACTCCATTACCTCAGCTGCTGCTGCTGTTACAGCAAACTGCCAGTCCCAGAATCACACACGTTCCTTCTGCCAAATCCACACAGCAAATTAGACTCCACGCGTCTTTCCTCTCTCTCCTTCACATGGCTTAGTTCTGGATTCATTTCTCACAGGACCCATTGAACCAAAGCTTGTCTGGAATCCTAACTGAAAGGGAGTCTGAAAAATATCACTTTTTAGCTTTCTTGCTATGCAGATTAGAAAGGGTCGAGCATCAATCCAAAGCTTCTATATCATTTCATTCAGACCAAATATTGGTATTATACTATAGAATTGGTAGTTGTATTGGTTATATTAGATTAAGAGGTGTTTTTTTTTGTTTGTTTGTTTGTTTTTGAGACAGAGCCTCAAGCTATCACCCTGGGTAGAGTGCCATAGTGTCACAGCTCACAGCAACCTCCAACTCCTAGGCTTAGCGATTCTTTTGCCTCAGCCTCCCAAGTAGCTGGGACTACAGGCACCCACCACAATGCCCGGCTATTTTTTGATTGCAGTTGTCATTGTTGTTTGGCAGGCCCAGGCTGTATTTGAACCCGCCATCTCTGATGTATGTGGCTAGCACCTTAGCCACTTAAGCTATAGGTGCTGAGCCTAGATTGAGAGTTTTTTTTTAAACAGTGATAACATTTTATCCATATTTAGGATACTCAGTATTTACAGTGCCTCCCTCAAACAAAATTCCACAATTAAACGCAATACTAGTTTAAAACTTTTGTTTTTCTGAGACAGAGTCTCAAGCTGTTGCCCTGGGTAGAGTGCTGTAGTGTCAAAGCTCACAGCAACCTCGAACTCAGGCTCAAGCGATCTTCTTGCTTCAGTTTTTCTGTTTTTAGTAGAGATGGGATCTCACTTTTGCTCAGTCTGGTCTCAAACTCGTGAGCTCAAGCAATCCACCTGCCTCGGCCTCCCAGAGTGCTAGGAAGTTAAAAACTTATTAAATATTTACTAAGAACCTGTGTGTCTATTAGGGGTTATGTAAGGACCATATGTTAGTGGTCCTTACATAATCCCTCTTTTGCCAGACTCTACTCACTGCCTCCACCTAACTCCTTGCTGAAACTGAAATTTCCCTCACATTATTCCTTCTCTTGTTACCTTAGAATACAACATGGTGCCTGGAAAGTTGAAGGATTTGAAGGTCAAATTTGGTTTTGAATTTTAATTTATCCAAATACTAGCCATATGACCTTGGTAAGTTACCAAGCTCTCTAAACCTTAGCTGTGCTATTGGGATAAGAGTACTTCACAAAGTTGTGAGGATTAAGTGAGACAATGTAACAAAGTGTTTGGCACAAGAAGACACATATCAGGTGCCACATAATATTATTAAAATGTCTTCCTCCACCTCATGTGTGACTCTGGAGTTTGAAAGAACATAAGAGTTTATCTAGTCCATCTCTATAATATTAATAACCCAAAGCCAAAGGAAATGAAGTTTTACATCTCCTTTTTCTCCCTGCCATAGCTTAGCTTGTCCATGGTTCATCTCCTATATGTTAACACATTTGCTCCTGAGATCCCTGACAAATATTTGAGCAGATTTTTATCTTCCCTTTGAGTGAGACTTATTATGGAATTATCTTCTCTGTTTGGCCCATAAATAGCTATCTTGCCTTTTTTTTCTTTTGTTCTTTTTTCATCTTCATCACTTTAGATAAAGCTATCTTGTCTTGATCAGTGTCTCAAGGACAGGGCACCCCTATATGCCTCATTGTGAAAGAGAAGTTTTTGTCCCACCATTCTGGAATCCAAGATCTCCCTTCTGGACCCCAAAATATATAAGCTTGATGTCAAATATTTATCTCATCATAACCATAGGCCAATCCATCTTTGGCTATTGAATTTCTGAACCTTCCTCTGCTATCAGGCAGGCCTAACAGGGTGGGAGTGTCTATTGCAATGGTTCTTAACTGGGTTGAAGGGGATTTTTACCCCCAGGAGACGTTTGGTAACATTAGGGGACATTTTTTGGTTATCACAACTGGGAGAATATGGCTACTGGATCCAGTGGGTAGAAGCTAAGGATGTGGCTAAACATCCTAAAATGCACAGGACAGGTTCCTACAATAAAGTATTATTTGGCCCAAAATGTGAATAGCATTGAGGCAGAGGAATCTGGCCTAATTTTAGACCAAAGTCTTGTACACTTAGCCCTGTGCTAGAATGTCATAACTTACCACAAGTTCTAAAATAGGACAACTCTATCAAAACATCACCCTTGGCTAGTCTGATGGTAATGGGTTATCAGAACTCAGTAACATTAGGGTCATTAAAAGGCTGTTGTATGTAAAGTTGACATACTATCCCCCCATTGCTAAATCTGACTGGCTTAAAATGAAAGATCATCCTTTATTATTTCGGCCCTTGGGAACTTCTTCCTCTGCCTTTATTAAGGCTATATTGACGTATATATAGTCTTCCAATAGACTTATTTTTTCTGTGTTTATACATTGTCTCTCCAACAAGGCTATTAGCTCTTTGGGAACAGTAACCTCATCTCCCATATTCAGTAGCTCTGTTGTATATAACAGTATTCATCAATCCATAAAAATAATAGAAGAATCCATAAAAATTTGGATTCAGACCAAATCAAATCTTTCAGAATGCTCCCACTTTCTGGACAAAGGCCCAGAAAGAAAAATGATAGGATCCTTACCTAACTGAAATATTCAGCCTAGTGGAAGTCAAGTAAATCAAATCTTGGCTTCATGGACCTCAATCCATCCCTACCTATTCCTGAGCATTCCTGGTTTTTATCTTGGCTTTTGATTTCTTTCCATTGAGATGTTCTCTTCAGCTTATCTTTAACCACTCTATACTAACACCCATAGCATTCAGTACTTGTCATTCATAACACATTGCATTTGAATTTCTTTTTTAGTGTCTTTCTTTCTCAAAAGACTTTCAGTTATATGAAGGAGGAGACCATTTCTGCCTTCTTCCTTACTGTACTCCCAACATCTTAGGACAATGCCTGTCATAGTAGGTGATCAGTAAATAGTCACTGAATACAGCAATTCTGTATCTGGCCTCAATTTGTACTATCTCACCTTTCTCTCTAGCCCAAGTTGTAAATAACAAAATTTATTTCCCTTGTTAGTGCAGTTGAGATTTTTTTTTTCAAAGTGAGTTTTATTAAAATATAGTAGATTCCAAAAGGAAGTTCAACAAAGAAAGTACAAAAAGGAAAATTCAAACTTCCAAAGTATAGCTTTCTTTTCTAACAGACTGATTAATGCCCAGGCTCATGGGATGTTTCACTGCCTACTGGACAATACCACTCACCTAGCATGTTCTTCCTTTGTCCCCTTTCTTCTCTAAGGTCTCAGATACGTAAGTTCTGGGGAAAATCACACATTAATGGGATAATGAGCTTTTTTTTTTCTTTTTTTTTTTTAAATTTGATGACTCGCAGGCCTTACTCTCCTCCTGGTATCTATTAGCAATTTGTCTTTCTGTGCCTCTATCTGTATTAATTAATACAGATAGGCTGTAGAAAGATAGCAAGACTCTTTAGTCAATAAGAAAAAAAAAATGTGTACTACTTCTGTCCATTCAAAATCATTTCTTTTTTTTTTTTAGACAGAGCCGCAAGCTGTCACCCTGGGTAGAGTGCTGTGGCATCACAGCTCACAGCAACCTCCAACTCCTGGGCTCATGCCATTCTCCTGCCTCCGCCTCCCAAGTAGCTGGGACTACAGGCACCCACCACAATGCCCGACTATTTTTTGGTTGCAGCCGTCATTGTTGTTTGGCAGGCCCGGGCTGAATTCCAACCCGCCAACTCAGGTGTATGTGGCTGGCGCCTTACCACTTGAGCCACAGGCGTCGAGCCAGAACCATTTCTTTTTAATTGTCTTCCCAAGAAAGATTATTATACCAAATAAAACTGAAAACTTCATTCAAGTCAAGCTAAATTTCATGTATGACTTCCCCTTCTAGTCTTTCTGTTATACAGGATTGGTTTGAGCTTGTATTAATAGTCTGTTCAGTCTGCTGTACCATAAACTAGGCAGGCTTTAAACTATAGAAATTTATTTTTCAGTCTGAAGGCTGGAAAATGCAAAAATCAAGCCACCGGCAGGTTCAGTGTCTGGTGACAGCCTTTGCTTTGGTTCCTAGATGGTGCCTTCTCACTGCATTGTCATATGATGGAAGGAGCAAACAAGCTCCTTGGTCCTCTTTTATAGTGGGCCAAGGGAAAGCGCCCCTTTGCCCTCTGAAGATTTGTTGAAAATCAGCTCAAAGAAGGAAGATTAATCAAAGAAAAGTCATAAAAATTTTATTAATGTGTGCACAAGAAGAACCACAAAATGATTGTCCACCCCCTAACAGAGTTCAGAAGCTTGAATACCATCCTGGGAAAACAAGTCATGGGAGTTGGGAGAAGAGGAATTCTACTAAAGGGATTACTAAGGAGAATGAATGGATCAAGGGACAAAGATTAATTTCTAACTATTTAGAAAATGAGCCCAATAGACAGACATTATCTTGTGAAAGGGTTTGTTCTCTTCAAGTGTGGTTACATTCTTGGTCTTACAGAAAGGGGGAAAAGATCCAATCATTCCTTTTGATGGGTCTGGATCTTAGGTAGATAAAAGAACTTCAACTTCATCCTGTGCTTTAATTGAGATGATGTAGGGAATAGGGAGATCAGAGAGACCTTGAAGCTTCTTTGGTTCAGCATTATCAAAGGGCTATATTTTGGGACATTGGCTTCTGAGTCCCAATAGGAACTAGTCTCATTCATAAAGGCTCTGCCCTCATGATCTAATTTAGCAACCCCAAAAGACCCCCTACCTCCTAATACCATCACCTTGGGTGTCAAAATTTCAACATACAAATCTGAGGGGACACAAACATAGACCATAACAGAGAGAATTTTTTTTCTGTTTTTCTTTTTTCTCTGCTTCATCTATGTAGACAAGAGGGATTGTTTCTTAAATAGCTGTGTTCATTATTACTTGTCATCATTTATATAATTCCTTTAATCAGAATTATATAATTCCTTTAATCAGAAAGAACAAGGTTTTTTAGCTAAGAGCAGCATTTGAAGCTGGGTACCGTGGCTCACACCTTGTAATCATAGCACTCTAGGATGCCGAAGTGGGTGGATTGCTTGAACTCAGGAATTTGAGAACAGCCTGAGCAAGAGCCAGACTCTATCTCTACTAAAAATAGAAAAACCAGCCAAGTGTGGTGGTAGGCACCTGTAGTCCCAGCTACTCGGGAGGCAGAAGCAGGAGATTCGCTTGAGCCCCAGAGCTGGAGGTTGCTGTGAGCTGTGATGCCACATTACTCTACCTAATGTGACAGATTGAGGCTCTGTCTCAAAAAAAAAAAAAAAGAATGCTGCCACTACAAATGGTTCATTAAATTCTGAGCTTGGCCTCCTGGATCCATCTGTTCTCCATCCTATCTGCCAGGCCAGTTTTTGTACTTGGCTTTTAACCTTTCTCTCTCATCCCCCTCCTCCATATTTTCTCATCTTCACTGTTTCTCTCACTGTCTGTACGAATCCAAGGGTTTAAGATCTGAAATCAGCTGGGCATGGTGGTTCACACCTGTAATCCTAGCACTCTGGGAGGCTGAGGCAGGTAGATTGCTGGAGCTAGGGAGTTCAAGACCAGCCTAAGCAAGAGAGAGACCCTGCCTCTACTAAAAATAGAAAAACCAGCCAGGCATTCTGGTGGGTGCCTGTATACCCAAGCTACTAAGGAGGCTGAGGCAAGAGGATCTCTTGAGCCCAAGAGTTTGAGGTTACTGTGAGCTGGGCTGATTCCATGGCACTCCACTCAGGATGACAGAGTGAGACTCTGTACAAAAAAAAAAGGTCTTCTGAAATCCACTGCTCCAATGTTTAGCAAACTAGCTGTAGATATAGGTGAGAATGTTTGCCCCATTTTTTTTCTCCAGACAGGGTCACTCTGGCTAGAGGACATTGGCATCCTCATATCTTTTTTTTTGAGACAAAGTCTCTACTGTTTGGCCCTCAATAGAGTGCATGGCGTCACAGCTCACAGCAAGCTCAAACTCTTGGGCTTAAGCAATTCTCTTGCCTCAGCCTCCCAAGTAACTGTTACTACAGGTGCCCGCCACAATGCCCAGAGCCCAGCTATTTTTTGTTGCATTGTCATTGTTGTTTAGTTGGCCCAGGCCAAGTTCCAACCCATCATGCTCGGTGTATGTGACTAGCTCTGTAACCACTGTGCTACAGGCACCCAGCTGGCATCCTTATATCTTATTGCAACCTCCAATTCTTGGACTCAAGTGATCCTCCAGGCTCAGCCTCCTTACTAGCTTGGGCCTACAGGCACCCACAGGTAGCTGGAACTTGAGGCCTGGGTAATTTTTCTATTTTTAATAGAGATGGGGGGGTCTCACTCTTGCTCAGACTGGCCTCAACCAATCAATCCTCCAGCCCTGGCCTCCCAAAGTGCTAGGATTACAAGCATGCACCAGCCTCCATACTTGGCCTTACCCCATTGTATAGGGTAGCAGAGGCCATACCTGATTCCCAGGCTTACTATCAGCTAGCTTTCCATATGTGTATATGTGTATTGTAACAACTCCTCAGCCTTGGTTCTTGGGTCAGGCAGGTATCCAGCTCTGGTTTAATGTATTACAATATATTGTGGAGTTACCTTGGGGCCCTTTTTGTAATTGACGTCAGGTCAACTGTAGTATAGCATTTGGGCTCTAGAACCCATACTGCCTGGTCTCAAATCTCAGTTCTGCTGCTTACTCATTTTTGAGTGCCTCAGCTTCCTTGTCTATGAAAGAAAGAATAGTGGGTGGCGCCTGTGGCTCAGTGAGTAGGCCGCTGGCCCCATATATTGAGGGTGGCGGGTTCAAATCTGGCCCCAGCCAAACTGCAACATAAAAATAGCAGGACGTTTTGGTGGGCACCTATAGCCCCAGCTTCTCAGGAGGCTGAGGCAAGAGAATTGCCTAAGCCCAAGAGCTGGAGGTTGCTATGAGCTGTGACGCCACAGCACTCTACCGAGAACAACAAAGTGAGACTGTCTAAAAAAAAAAAAAGGAAAGAAAGAATAGTAATATTGAGAAAGAAAAAACAGCTCAGAGCAGCCAGAGCTATGTGAGGTATGCAGGCCCAGAGAAACAGGAGCATGGGATTTCAGGAGGGGCCCATCATTTGTGCCTGGGGGCAATTTTTAAAAGTCATTTTCTTCCTGACTAGGTACCTCGCCCATTATCATATTTCTGGAATTTGTGATACCAAGAACAATGTATAGCTAATCAATAGCTTCTGTTATTTTAATATAAATTATTGGTATACAACTCAGAAGCCAGGCCAGTGGCTCAGGCCTGTAACTCCAGAAGGCTGAGGCAGGCGAATTGCTTAAGCTCAGGAGTTAGAGACCAGTTTGAACAAGAGCAAGACTACTGAAGCAAGACTTTCTAATTCTCTACTGAAAATAGAAAAACTAGCTAGGTGTTGTGGTATGTGCCTGTCATCCCAGCCGCTTGGGAGGCTAAGGCAGGAGGATCACTTGAGCTGAGGAGTTTGGGGTTGTTTGAGATAAGATGATACCACTGCACTCTGCCCAGGGTGACAGGGTAAAACTATCTCAGAAAAAAAAATACAAAAACTTAGGAACTACCTCTTCTTTAACTTTAAAAATCCACTTGTAACTGCTGCTTATCAAAATGTGTATATTCAGAACAACTTGAAACTATACTCCTGGGTCTCCGTTTATGTTAATTTTTCCTCCACTTCTTCCTTTTAGGTTGACAGTACTATCTCCTAAGGTTAGTGTACACATGTTAAACTCTACATGAAATGGGTGCCATGGCGTCACAGCTCACAGCAACCTCAAACTCTTGGGCTTGAGCGATAATTAACATTGTTAATTATCATTATGAGCTCACTCATTACCCTAGTGGGGGAAGACTCATATTACTTCCACCACACTAAAATTCCTCAAATGTTTAAGGAATGATCACAACATGCCAGCCACTGTGCTAGGAAGAACGTCAAGATGAAGCAGAAACTAAGGCTGACTTCAGTGAGCTACATTTAGTCTATAGATAGCAATGATGGCAAAAGAGTAGCTGTTTATCTAGATTCCATATAGTCATTTACTATTACCTCTACTGACTCTTGACTACAAGAAGGAAGGTTTAACCATTGACTTCTAATATTATCTTACATTGTTTTCTTTTCTTACTTTCTTTTTTTTTTTTTTTTTTTTAAGATAGAGTTTCACTATGTCATCCTAATAGAGTGCCATGGCATAACAGCTCACAGCAACCTCAAACTCTTGGGTTTAAGCTATTCTCTTGCCTCAGCCTTCCAAGTAGCTAGGACTATAGGTGCCTGCCACAACACCTAGCTATTTTTTGTTGTTGTTGTTGTCATTGTTGTTTAGCAGGCCCTGGCCGAGTACGAACCTGCCAGCCCTGGTGTATGTGGCTGGTGCCGCAACCACTGAGCTATGGGTGCCGAGCCCTTATATTATTTTCTTCAAAAGGTCAAAAGCCCATCTTGTAATAATCATAGTTCATGATCTCCCTTGTCTCTGTTAAATTCACCAGAGATTGTCAAAACTTTCCTACTTTCCTACCTATAATTAGAAAGAAACAATACACCCAACACATTCTATGAAGCAAACATCACCTTGATCCGTAAACCAGGGAAAGACCCAACAAGAAAACTATAGACCAATATGACTAATGAATATTGATGCAAAAATACTCAGTAAGATCCTAACAGACAGAATCCAACAACACATCAAAAAAATTATACACTGTGACCATGTGGGATATATCCCAGGGTGTCAAGGCTATTTCAAGATACATAAATCTATAAATCTATAAATGACTCCCACTTTGTGTGGTGAAGACGTACAGGGTATAGCACTCCACAGACACCTATGTGCACCACTCTGAAGCACCACGCTGTTTACTTTTTAAAAGCAGACAGTGCCAGCAACCGCATTTTCTTTGAATGAATATATGCTTTCTAAACCTTCCTATGCCAAAGCTATGAGTGTCTTTAGATCTCACTGGCAAATAGTGCTGAGGAAGATGACAGTCTGTGATCTGACTTAGGCAGAGTTCACACAATGCAACCCGCAGGGCCTGTTCCTTCCCTGTGTCCCACTGCACAGGGAAGACGAACCCACGGTCTTCCAGCCCTCTGAGTTTCCTGTGAGCGCCATCCCCCTAGCAGCAGCACCCAGGGCACAGGTCTTTTCCCCACCTCATCACTTCCTGCCTGAAGATGTAGGCTGTCCACACAGGTACACATGCACGACAGCCAGCCCTACAGTCACCAAATATCCCATGCGCCACCAGGAAGCCAAGAGTTGACTCGGCAAGTTTCCTGAGGACAAGGGTACACAGTGGAGCTGGGACTGCTGGCCTCATGAGGCTACTGCCTTCACACTGACCACACAGAACATCCCCCCACAAAGGTGACAAATGGATGCGGTGCTATTCTCTCCAGAAGCAGCTGCCTACCTAAGTCCAAGTGAGGTGCTATGTCCTCTAGACTAGAGGAAACACCAGAGTTGGAGGAACAAGGAAGGCGGCAGCATGTGGAAACCATCTGGAACGTAGGGCAGCTGCACAGTACCTGTTCCGGGCTTATCCAAAAGTCACTATCATGGGGAGAAACACAGGTGTGTAGCCGTAAACAGAGTCAAATTTTCTAGTTTACAATAGGTTAAAGGACTTAACTACCAACTGGGGCCTTGTTTGAGAAACACTAGAACAACCTCAGCCTTGATGTTTCAATGGATCATCAGTAACATCTCTCTTTTCTTTTTTTAAAAAATGTTAAGTCTTTGCTTGGCAGAAGGCGGTGACTCACGCCTCTAATCCCAGCACTCTGGGAGGTCGAGGTGGGAGGATCCCTTGAGCTCTGGAGTTTGAGACCGGCCTGAGCAAGACTGAGACCCCATCTCTGCAAAAAATAGAAAAATTAGCCAGGCGTGGTGGTGAGTGCCTGTGCTCCCAGCTACTCAGGAGGATCACTTGAGCCCAGGAGTTTAAGCCTGCAGTGAACTCTGACGATTCCAATGCACTCCAGCCAGGGTGACACAGTGAGAGACATTCTCAAACAAACAACATATGAAGTTTTTGCCTCATAAAAAACAATCCTTCCTGTGCTTTAGAATATATGCTTACTGCTGGGCTGTTCCTCCTCCTGCTCTGGAATGTTCATCTCTCTTCAGGGCTCCTATCTGCATTTGAAAAAATCGTCTCCCACCTCCCACATGATTTCTGTCTAAAATGCTGTCATCACCACACCCTTTCCTAAGTAATCGTCAGCAATTATTCACTGATTTCATCAATCATGTTTTAGGTTGCACTTGGCCCATGATCCCTAAAAGGACAGGCTAATTTTGATGCTCCTATGGCACCCAGCAGGATATTTTCTTAACGGATAAGGAAGGATGAATGAACAGGTTCCTCTAGAGATGGGCTGTACACTAGAGTGGTGACAGTCCTGGGGTGGCTTCTTAAATCTAACTTAAATAAAAGTAAACAATGAGAAAGTTCAATCCCTCAGCTGTAGCAGCCACACCTCCAGGCCTGGTGTCCAGCCATGGTTTGCACCCATGCAGTACAGAAGCAGAACTATAATGGTCTGCCCAAGACCAACTGTAATGGTGGTCCCCAAGGGATGACATAGCGCTAGAGAGTAGGCAGGGTAGAGTTCTCACTGAGGACCATCCTCTTCTCTTCCAGGTGTGGGGGCCACCTTAGAGGGAGGAAGGCCAGATGCTCACTTTGGCCTCTGTCTCAAAGCTTTGGACATGCTTATCAGACACACAAACTTATGCTTATCTGCTCTCACCTCACAGACAGACTGGACAGTCCACTGGGAGTCACACAAATATTGGTTTGCTCCTTGGTCTGTCCCTGAATAGCTATGTCATCTGCAACATTTTTAAAACAGAGCATCACTGATCACAAAGAGCACCCACTCAGCCAGGCTCCTAGGCTAGGGAGAGTCAAGTGGACTGGCGGCCCCAGCTAGGCTCATGAGCAGCGCCACGGAAGACTGTCAGGCAAGGGTGCGGCAGAGGGACGATCCCGTCCCACGTCTGGGCACCTGATCGTGCTGTGCCTTACCCAGGTCCCAGCGGTCAATAGCCAGCCTCACAGAGAAAGGCCCCGAGAGGCAGGGACAGAGGACGACTGGGGAAGGTGGTGACCCACTTTCTTTGAAGCTGTAAGAGAAGCATGGGCCACCCATGCAAAGCCAAAGGAAAGAAAAAGTTCTCCTTCTTTAGTCTTATGTAAGAGAAAAGCATGTATTAGAATTACAATTTTTTCAAGAAAATTCTCTTTAAGCACCAACAAGGCAATTCTAAACCACAAATTTCTGCATCGCCAAAATCAAGGCTGTCCCCCACCATTTCAACACAATTAAATGAAGGTTTTACTACATGAAACACTACATGTATTAGACAGTGGCATTCGCTTAGAGTTGAGGACAGGAGATTTACTTTGAAACGTGATTCATCCTAGGATAACACCACTGTATGTTCCAGCTATAGGCTGTGTTACCAGACACTTCCCACCTCCTGTGTTATCAGGAGTGCTCCCCATGAAACACTACATGTGGCATTCGCTTAGAGTTGAGGGTAGGAGATTTATTTTCAAACGTAATTCATCCTAGGATAACACCACTGTATGTTCCAGCTATAGGCTGTGTTAGCAGACACCTCCCACCTCCTGGGTTATCAGGAGTGCTCCCCAGGGCGTGCCTTAGGAGCCATTAGTTACCCTGCCCTGTTGCACTGCTTTAACTCTCTCCCCATCCCTGATAACTGACAGAAAATAACTCATATTTAAATTACAGTCATTTTAAGGAAAAGAAATAAAATCAGAGTAAAGAGCAAATAATCAGAGAGATAAAGAGGACTAGAAAATCTCTAACATGCGGCTTTCCAAGGAAAAGGAACAAAAAACTGATTCTTTAAAAAAAGCAAAGCAAAACCTGGTGACTACTCTCATGATGATACAGACACTTGTTTTCCAGTGTGTCACCTGTATGGAGCACGTCCCTCTGCTATTTTTATCACACCACGTGCTCACCTTGTGTCTCTGTGGTTCTCCCGATACTTCGAACTCCTTCCTTATTGTTGTATCTGTTCCAGCGATCTGTGATCAGTGATCTTTGACATTACTGCTGGGGTACCATGAGCTGCACCCACTTAAGACAGCAAAGTTCACCTCACAATGTGTGCTCTCACTGCTCCACTGACAGCTCTTCCCATCTCTCCCCCTCCTCCCTGTTCCCTGAGATACAATATTAACATCAGGTCAACCCTGAGAGAGCCTCTCAATGTTCAAGTGAAAGGAAGAGTCCTAAATCTCTTACTTTAAGCCAAAAGCTATAAGTGTCTAAGCTTAGTGAGGAAGGCATGTTGAAAAGCCAACTTAAGCCAAAAACCAGGCCTCTTTTGCCCAGTTAGCCCAGTTGTGAAGGCAAAGACACAGTTCTAGAAGGAAATGAAAAGCGCTACTCCAGTGAACACACAAATAAGGGAGCAACACAGCTGTGTGCTCAACAGAAAGCTGGCTGTTCAGGTGACAAGAGCCACCAACCCCAAGACTCCCTTCCACGGTGGGTACCTGCAGCCCTCAGATTTCAACAGTGCTCTTTTTCTAACCACCAAAGGAGACAAGAAAAGCTTCATCCTTCTCCGCTGTACTCCTTTTAATGAAGGTTTGTTATGTAAAATTTGCATTCAGTCGAAAGATAGCCTATCAGGCCTTTTCCTTAAGGCCTCTGGTTCCCCACCCCTGCAAGGCCCCGACTCTCTTCAATTCTGGAAAGGCTGAGGGAGGCGAAGAAGTGCCAGAATTAAAGTCTGAACCAGCAGAAGCTGGTGCCTGAGGCTTAAGGGACGAAGTCAGGTCCATGACAGAGCAGCAACGGTGGATGTACCTCCAGCTGAGATCATGGAGGAAGGCGGCAACATAAATGACAGGTTTCAACACAGACGGAACAGCCTTCTACTGAGAGATGTGTTCTAGGACCTGCCTTGTGAGGGATAAGTCAATGCCTGACTTCAAAGCTTCAAAGCACAGACTGACCCCCATCGTCGGGGGTGAATGCAGTGGTGACTGTAAGTGAAAGCCAATACACATTTAGTATACCAAAAAATCCTAGGGCCCTGAAGAATGATGCTAAATCAGACCTGACTGTGCTCCAGAAATGGAACAACAGATCCTGGATGATAGCACTTCTGTTAACAGCATGCTTTACTGAATGTTTGAAGTTCACCATTGAGAATGCTGGGGGGTGGGGGTGGGGGTGGGGGGGACCTGGAAAGGGTTCATGCTCTGGATGCCATTAAGAAGACTCATGATTCAAGGGAGAAGGTCTGAATATCAACATCAACACAAGTTTGTAAGAAGCTGATTCCAACCCTCAATGGATGACTTTGAGGTCTTCCAAATTTCAGTGGCGGGCTTAACTGCAGATGTGAAGGAACAGCAAGAGAACTAGGGTTAGAAGTGGAGGCTGACGATGGGACTCGATTCCTGTGGAACTCAAACAATTGAGGAGACACCTGTTAGGGATGAGAGTGGTGTTTTAGGTAGGATCTACTCCAGGTAAAGACGTCGATGAAATGACAACAAAAGATTTAGAGTACTTCGTAAACTTCGCTGATACGGCAACAGCAGAACTTGAGAGAACTGACTGCAAGATTGAAAGCAGTTCTACTCTGGGTAAAATGCTATCAAATAGGACCATCACACGCTACAGAGAAACTTTTTGTAAAAGGTAGAGTGCACAGTATACTCATGTGGCTAAATTCATTGTCCTATATTAAGAATTGGCCACAGTCACCCCAATCTTAGCAGCCACTACCCTGACCAGTCAGTAGCCGTCAACACGGAGGCTTCAAGACCCTACCCTTACAAAGTGATTATGACTTGTTGGTGGCGCCGACAATCCTCACCATTTTTTAGCAATGAAGTATATTAAGGTATGTTCATTGTTTTTTGTTTGTTTTCTTAGACAAAATGCTATTGCAAATAAGCTACAATATAGAGTAAGAATAACGTTTATGTGCACTGGCTTTAGTGGGATATTCACTTTACTACAATGGTCTGGAATGGACCCACAGTATCTCCAAGGTATGCCTACGCCCCAGTTTGCACAGCTAAGAATCCTAATAAAACCACACTGTGCAGGAGAGCAGGTAGGAGAGTAAGGGAAGAACACACCTTACATGTGCCCTTCTGGAAATCTAAACACTTCAGTCATATTGTCAGCTGGGCCAAACTCTCATGTGTCTGCAGAATTCTGCAATTTACCTCCTTCTCAATTATTCTAGAAAGAGAAACAGCTAGAGTGGACACCCAACACTTTTTTTTTTTTTTTGGAGTTTTTGGCTGGAGTTGGGTTTGAATCCACCATCTCCAGCATATGGGGCTGGTGCCCTACTCCTTTGAGCCACAGGTGCCACCCGACACCCAACACTTTTAAGAACAAGGGTGAGGCTAGCATGGTTCAGGTCTATCAGGAAGTGGAAATAGTAGGAGCCGAGACCACAACATGATGCTTTTTCTCCATCAGATAATACAGCATCTTACACCAAATCTCTTTGAACCCTGAACATGAACACACGTGTTCTGTCCTTGGTATATTTCAGAAAACTTTCCAGGTTCCAGGAACAATAGATTACTCATTGATTACACTGTCTTGAGGCCAGCTGTGGCCCCTTAGGTGCTTACCTCTGGCCCAACGCCTCAGACTGGCCTCCAGATTTCAGCCATCTTTTTCCAAATGTGGATGAGAACTTAAATTTTACCTAGCAAGATGAAATGAAACCCAAGGGTGCACTATCAGCTTGCAGGGGAGCCAGAATAAAGAAAGAATGTGAACCTATGACCACAGAATTTCTCTGACATCGGGAACCAGACTCAGTCCTTAAGACAAAAGGCGGGAGGCCATCTCCAAAATGAAGAGCATGTGATCATTATCTCATTGAAACTGGAATCTCTCCAAGTTCTGAGGCCAAACAGTAAGCACATATGAGAGCATATGAAACAATCCTTAATTTTGCTCTACAGTCTGGAGAAACGTGCCAAAGCTCATAGAAATCTCACTTGGAACGAACGACTCCGTAACAGTCAGTGGTAAGAACCACCTGGCCCTGCACTGCTCCTCACCTCCACTTTCAAACCTCCAAAGTGTTACATGGGGTCAAGGGACAATGTGGTGGCAGCTTAATGACATCCAGTGACTAAAGAAATAGCTAGGTCAATGGTCCCCAACCACTTTGGCACCAGGAACCAGTTTCATGGAAGATAATTCTTCCACGGACTTGGGGGGGAAGGGGGTGTGTCTGAGAGGAGGTGGTGATGCGACAGGGAGCCGCTGTAACCACAGATGAAGCTCCACTCCCTTAGACACTGCTCACCTCCTGCTGTGCAACCCATTTCTAACAGGCCATAGACTAGCCCAGGGCTGGGGGGGGCTGCAGGCCTAGGTGAGGTTAGCACTCACCATCTGCGGGATTCTGACCACACACTGGCCAAGACTGGCTCAGAAGGCCTGAAGATCCTCAGTGCCAGGCTTGGTGAAAAAGCCTCCCTCCAGGGCCCTCCGGGGTCTTGTAGCCCCAGACAGTGAGCAGGCACTTCTAAAGTCTCATGTGCTGTTACTGGGCAAGGACAAAGCTATAGGAATATAAAAAGGCACAGCCCAAGTCTTTATTCGATCATAGAATGGTGATGCAGAAAACTCAATAAATCCTGCTATGATCAATACTGAAAATATTCTCAGTGCCCCTCACCTTATTATTTTCTGCTGACTTTAAGAATTTGAAAATAAACTTATCTTTCGTTGCTGATTTTTTAAAGGATTTTAAATAGTCTATCAGACTCCTAGAAAATACATTTTATGTACAGTATAGCACATTTTACATATACCAATATTCCAAATTCTAAATATTCTTAACATCCTCATTCTGACAAGCCCTCCCACCACCCCCATCACTATCAAGAGCAGACATTGTGGGCTGCTCCACAGAAACCTCGGCCTGCGCTGTCCACGGCAGTAGCCCCACACTAAACACGGCTGTTGAGTGCTCGGATATGAGACTCGTCCAAACTGAGATCTGACTATAAGATACACACAGACTTTCAGGGCCTACTATCAAAAATGAATGCCAAATATCTCAATAATTTTCTTACATGGACTACATGTGGAATAATAGTATTTTGGATATGTTAGGTTACATAAAATACAGCATCCAATTCAGTTCCATTTCTTTTTGGTTTTTGAAACTTGTGCCAGAAAATGTTACCTGGCTCAATTCTACTTCTATGAGACACAGCTGCTCAGGATAGTAAACTACCTTCTCTTTAAAAAAAACTGGGTCCACCTTTTCTGCTCCTAATTTCAGTTATTTACAAACTGCATAAGCTTCCCTACACAGGTGCTGAGATACTGTTTAATAGTTGTTATCTTACTTCTTCAAAATCCTGTTCAGTTTATAGTCTCAATCCCCTTTCCTCTTTCTCTGAATGGCACCTGAGAGCAAAAACTGGCCACCTAAATCATAGCTAAATGATTACCTAAATTACCAAGTGTCAAGAAAAACAGACTCCAAAAGTGTTTTTGTTGGAAAGGCCAACTCATAGACCACACATTTCGAAAGCATGGGCAAGTAACCATTCTTTCTTGTCAACATTTCCTCTAAAACTTCCATTTTACTTCCCCATTCTCTTCTGATTAAACAAGGTCCCCTGTAATACAAGAATTTTCTGTGAAACTATTTGTTTTCAAGTTTACTTCCCGAAGAATTCAAACAATGAGGCTACATCATTGACAAACAAAACTCGCATTCAAAATTCTGAAAAACAGGGCTGGGTGAGGTGACTCATACCTATAATCCTAGCCCTCTAGAAGCCAAGGCAGGCAGACTGCCTAAACTCAGGAGTTCAAGACCAGCCTGAGCAGAGCGCCTCTAGTCCCAGCTAATCACGAAGTCGAGGCAAGAGAATGGCTTAAGCCCAGGAGTTTGCAGTTGCTGAGCTATGACACCATGGCACTCAACCCCAGGACAACTGAGTGAGAATGTCTAAAAAAAAAAAAAAAATCTGCAAAACAGATCTATTGCAAAAGAACTCAGTATAAATTGATGATGTATTGTTATGTGAACAACAGCTATACTGAAGTGAGATGCTAAAGAACTGCAGCAGGCCTAATTTGGTCAGTAGATTAAATGAGATAAAGTGGTTTATTTTGGAAAGCTGTGTTTTATATAAAATGCTTTGCAAAAGAACAGAGTACGCAAAGGTGAATTTCTCAAAAAATTCTGCAAAGCCTTTCCACTTCAAAGCAAAGTTAAGGCAGCAAAGGAGCAGAAAATGAGAGGGGGAAGAAGAGGTAGGGCTTTTATCTTTCCAAATAGCTTTAACTCTTGGACTACCTGACCAGATCAGAGGATTGGGTAACAGTGTAGGTCAAATGGTTGTACTGACATTTAAATAAACATTCGTCACTTCAGGGCATGGCTATGAGTGAACGTGGAATGAGAATTAGGCATCAAGCTCATTTTGAAGTTTAATAAATTTAATTTTAACGAGGCATTTTGGTTGGTATTAAAATTCATGAGACTCCCAGAACAGGTTCTCTGGACCTTTCATTAGAGGGTAAGGGATTTATTTGACAATTTAACTTCTTGACCACAAGAGTGGGAAAATTCATGTCTACAAATTAGGCTTAGGCATCCCAAAAGATTTCTGAAAATGAATTAACTTTAAATTTAGTAGCTACATATACTGTTCACTCTAATTAGTGGCCTCTGTAGAGTTTTTTCTTTTTCCTTTGGGATCTGTGCCCATACAATGTTTTGTGTGCCTTTTAAAAAAAATCACTGCTACTATTGATGCACCCAGTGCCATGATGACCGGCAGCATGGTCACATTCACCATTTAAGATGAGCTCAACATCACTTATATTTAGAACCAGATCAATCCAGAATCATGGCTCACCTTGGCTTCTTATCAGCTGTGTAACCTTGGACAAGTAGCATTACGTCTCTGAGCTGCAGGGTTTTTTTTTTCCCCCTTTTTATTAGTCTAATACAAATACTTCCTCCTACCTTCCGGGGGTTTTGAAATGAAGCAATATATATATGTATGTAAACCAGCAGGCCAGCAGTGCACATCAAGTATACAGACATGTTCACAGATCTATGAAGCCTCCTGGTGGATATGAGGTTAGAACTTACGTTTCATAATGATAATTGTGTGGTAGTTTGGGGTAGACTTCAGCATAGTTCTTCCTTGAGTTATAAAGTGAATGTTTTATTCTTTGAATTCTACTTTGAATTCCTCTTGGCTGGTGAGGTTCATGTATACTAGGATTGACTTATCTGACTGCTGGTGAACTTCAGGAATACCAATATCGACTATCTGTTTAGCACAGTGTCAAAGATTTATTAATGCCTCAGCTCCCTGAGAGCAGTGCTTCTAAAATTTTCAGGCACCCATGTTGTTAAAATTGCAGGTTCTGATCAGGCAAGTGTGGGGTGTGGAGGGGTCCCAGCTTCTGCTTTCAGGTGATGCCCATGGCACTGGCCAGTGTGAGCAGCCAGGCCACTGAGCTGGCCTTCTGCACCACCATGCCATGACAGCTGGGGTGCAATAATTGCTTGTCGCGTGGCTTGGGGAGCTCTTCGGCACTGCAGAAAATTTAGCCGAATCCCTGGCCTGCATCCCACTGGATGCCAGTGACCTCACCTCCAGCTGCGACACCCAAAATGTCTCCAGACATCGCCAAATGCACTTACGGGGGGGGAGGAAGAGGGGACTGCGCAAAATCTCCGGGTGGAGAGTCACCGCGACAGAGGATGCTCCAGTCACGGCGGCGACCGCGGGGCGGGCATCCCGGAAGCTGTTGTGTAGACAGATGGGGACACTGAGGCTGGGCGCCGCCCGGGGCCGCACGGGTGGGTAACCGGAAGGAGGGCGGGGGGACCCGCGGCCGCGCGCCACCCGGGGGTCCCCAAGGACCGCGCCCCACGTGCTGCGGCCCCACGCGCGGCCGGCCCACCGGAAGCGGGTGCGGGACCGCGTAGACGCCGCAGCCACGCGCGCCGGTCAGCCCAGACATGGACCCGCGGGCGCCAGCCGCCGCACGGCTTCAGGGCCGGGCCGGGACGCAGCGCGCGGGCGCCGCAGGGTCCCCGCCGGAACACGGCAGCGCCGCGGCCCCCCGGCCCTGAACGGCCCCGTCCCCGACCCCGACCCCCAGCCCGCCCGGGATAGCGCCTCACGGGAGGCGGCCGCAGACTACCCACCCAGAAGAAGGCCGTCCATGTCAAAGATGAGGTGGGTGACTGCGCGCGGCGGGGGCGCGGGCGGGGACGCCGCCATGGTGCCGCCTTCTCGGTCTGGGGGGTGAGGGAGGCCCGGCGGAGGTGCGCGCGCAGCCGCCCGGCCCGCGCACGCGCACTGAGGCCCGCCGCGCCGCCGCCGCCGGGCTGGGATGCTGCGCGTTTACCCGCAGCCCCTGGCTCCGTGCGCGCTCACACTTGCCCCGGGATAGGGGCCGAGCAGAGCCGCGTCTCTACTCTGGAGACGAATTCATGCCTCGAATTTAGACAAATCACGAAGGAGGGACCATGCGAGACGCTGTGCATTAGGGAGCAGGGTTTGAAGATGCTCAGGGTGGCGTCACTGCGAGCCACCAGATTGCAGCCAAATGCATTTGGCCACTGGGGCAACCAGAGGCTTCGTCCGAGTACGGAGCGCCAGCCCCTGTACCCTGAGCGGGATTCCCGTCGCGTTTCGCCCGCCAGGCCGCCTCCCTGCGGTCTTGGACCGGCACCTGGACTGGGGCTGGCAGCCGCGCGGCGCATGCGCAGTGGCTGGGAGGGTGCGCAGCCTGCATCTCGGAGCATCCTGGCTGGTGCCTGGCCCCGAGGCCAGCTGCGCGGGGAGGATGCGGACATAGTAATCATTTTAAAAAACGGCTTGTAGGTCTTATTTCTCTTTTGAGTGCGCTGAGTTTTCTTTCTTTTCCAACTTTTCTGAATGCAACCAGAATACGTTTCACACACACAGCCCGACCCCCCTCCCCCAATTTTCAGAAAAATACCATTGTGTCACTGTTTCTATCTGGTGTTCATTTAGCGTTACACGCGTTCAACAACAGACAGTAGACATTTTGAGAAACAGAAATAAGCAATTTCCAAACACTTTACAACGTGAAGGTGTAATTCTGGGCCAATGCATTCGGGGGATTCAGAAAGGATGTTTATTAATCTACCATACTGAGTGAGCCTCCATGTTTCAGCTTCCCCACTGATAGAAGAGGCGTGCTAAAGACGCGAGGCAGGTGAAGCTTGTAATACACGTACAAGTGCATCGTATATAGTTAATAATACTGTATTTTTAGATCTAGTGCTGTAAGAGACTTCCCCCATTTAATACGATCGTGAGGATACCGGATTTCAGGGAAGCCATTTTCAGGAGCAAATTAGGAAGGTGACTGTTAGTTAAATGCAGCCATTCATGGTTTCAGTTTGCTGCAGCTGCCGTAACCACAAACAAGATGAACTAAACAACAGAAATGCTACTACCTTACAGATCTGGAGGCCAGAAGTACTAGATGGAAGTGTCTGACAGGGTACCGTCCTTTTCAGGGTTGTAGGAAGGGATCTGACCTAGGCCTCTCTCCTCTGCTTCAACGGTGGCTCTCCTTTCCTGTTATATCTTTTCTCTGTATGTGTCTCTATGCCCAAATTTCCTCTTTTTATAAGAATACAAGTAATATTGGATTAAGGACCACCCCCGCATTTTAACATAATTACCCCGTAAAGACCCTGTTTCCAAATAAGATCACATCATGGCGTGGTATGGATGAGGACCCCAGCATATCTTTTTGGTAATTTAACCTACAGCAGATTGATTCCACAAGTGCTGGTGTGGTGCTATGGTGTGCAGCCTTTCCCAGCTGCTATCTTTACAGTTTTCAACCCTGCCTTTTCCCCATTCTCCGGAAACAAATGGACACACAAATGAGAGAGTTATACCTGTGTATTTTTCTGTTGCAACCCTCATGTTTCTGTTTATTCATCAGATAGAAAGAGTACCTTTATCAGGGAAAAAGTCCCAGTGCATATAAAAAAGGTTAAAATCTTTAAAACAAAAATTTTTTTTTTTTTTTTTTTTTTGACACAGAATTTCATTTTGTCACCCTTGGTAGAGTGCTGTGGCATCACAGCTCACAGCAACCTCAAAGTATTGGGCTCAAGAGATTCTTCTGCCTCAGCCTCCCAAGTAGCTGGGACTACAGGCGCCTACCACAATGCCCAGCTATGTATTTATTTATTTATTTACTTATTTATTTATTTATTTTAGAGATAGGGTCTCGCTCTTCCTCAGGCTTTTCTTGACCTCCTGAGCTCAGGTAGTGCACCTGCCTTGGCCTCCTATAGTGCTAGGATTGTAAGTGTGAGCCACCACACCCAGCTTTTTAAATTCTTATTTTCCACAGTCTTCAGAAACATCTGTGACATGCATAGATGGAATATACTACTTCGTTTAAACAACAACTACCAAAACCCCAGATTATATGAATATTTCTTAGTCACAAGCTAGATTGGAAAAGAATGAAATTTTGTTCTAGCAATGTGTAGAATTATCTTTTCATAATTCTTCTAACGGCCAAAGATGGACAGCTTCTTTGCCAAATGACAATGCCTGTCCTTCCATGAATTTCAGTTTATTTTTGCATAATTGTGTTTTCCCCTTGGGACAATAGCTCCTTTTCATGACAACTTTAAAATCCACCAGAGAAGACCCAGTGAACTAGAGTACAATGGTGTGAAAAGAACTTCAACAACTGATGGAGCAGATAAAGAGATGATACCTTCTCAAATACTATGCTATGTAAACATGCCATTTGTTATAAATACATGTGCATGTGTGACATGGTTTTTAGAGTCTTGGCTTATTCAAATTCTGTAGTTTGCTGCCTTGATTCTTGTGATAATGTGCTTGTGTTCTTTGTTGGATTTGGTCCCCAATGAGCTATATCTGCAACACTCTGTTGTGTTTCA
Source organism: Loris lydekkerianus (assembly GCA_963574355.1). Classification (NCBI taxonomy): domain Eukaryota; kingdom Metazoa; phylum Chordata; class Mammalia; order Primates; family Lorisidae; genus Loris; species Loris lydekkerianus. Next base: position 6,020 of record CAUYPK010047290.1, on the reverse strand, counting down.
TTCTTCTCTTTATATCCGTGCAGCATGGATCCTCCCCTTCTTCTCAGATCAGTAGTGGCAGGTTGGGCTAGGGACCACCTTTCTCATGGCTGACCACGGCACATTCCTGGATGAGGCTGAGAAACCAGAAAGCTCTGACTTCCTTCAGGTGGGGCCTCCACCTTAGCTCCTCATTACCCGTTTGCCTTATTTCATCCTTTGTACACCTGGCATGGTGACGGGGACCTAGGGAGAATTTTCTCACCTCCTGCCACTCGTTTCCTCCCAGCCCAGTAAATTCTGGCAGGGAGCCCGATGGAGATGGCTAAATTTGCCGTTCCTGGCTTTGTACTCTAGGTAGAATTATCTGATATTTTGGTGGGGAGGGTTGTTGTCCTTTATCCTATTTGCCATTGGAGTACAATCTGGCTCCAGAAGAGAGGCATAGTTTGCTGCCCTGCAGTGGTGAACAGCAGAGGTGGTTCCGGACCAGCAGCAGCAGCAGCAATATCCCCCAGGGTGCTCACTAGCAATGCTGACTCCCAGGCACAGCCCCCAGACCAGCTGACTCAGTGTCTGCCTTTCACCCACGTCCTCATGTGGTGCTGGCCATCACCCATGCCCCCAGGGTATTCCAGACACTCCACTATGAGATGGGGATACATGAGAATCTCTACTTGTGATTTTAGTGTGAAGAACTAAGAAATATGTTAATTTTGAGTAGCATGTAAAATCTGCTTGGACGCCGGTGAATGGTCCTGTGTCCTAGTCAGTTTTCCTGGTATCCTTGTGGGGGTGTAGAGGAGAGACCATTATCCTCAACCATTTTATTTTATTTCCGTATAATGCAATGTACATATGAGAGGAAAGTATATGTACAGTGTATGTTATTAATTTTTAAACCAACTCTTGCAAAAACCAAGAAGATGGAGAGCTTAAAGAAATGCCTACAAAAATAACAAAATGCAGGTTTAAGTCGGTGACGAGCAAGTAGAAGTATTGGCATCAGCTTTATGGCCTTCACTAATGACAAAAAAGAAAAAAAGGAACTACCTATATACTCGAGTATAAGCTCGAGTTTGGATTTTTCAGCACAAATTTTGTACCGAGAAAACTTGGCTTATACTCGAGTATATACGGTAAATAAAACAGGTTTTATGATATCCACAATGTTAGTAGGTATAGGTATAGGTATATGTATATATATATATATATATATAGTTCTAAAACGGGGTATGTGCTAAACGCTCCAAAAATCTGGGGCATTGGAATTTCCATGCTTTAGAATTTCAACTCTGGCCCGAGGATCCTCTGGGACTAGATGTGACTGTGGACCCTGAGGGTGGGGCATCGGCTCACAATACCCCCTGGCAGGAGCACCCCTCATCACTGCATTGTGCTAGCATTTGGGGCTCCTGGCTTGCTCCTTCCCTGTTTTCTTTGTTTCCTTCTCTCTTTTCTGTCTTCCTTCCTTCCTGTCCTCCTCTTTCCTCTCTTCTTCCCTCCCTCCCTCTCTTCCTTTCTTTCCCTCTGGCAAAGCTGCTTTCCCCCAGGACCTGCTGGGAGTACCTGTACCCACAGTGGATAGACTGGGGACAGTGGCCCTTGGGTCCTTTGCTGCCTCTTTCAGGAGGTTCCCAAAGAGGGGTGCCCCCAGCCCTGCCCCTGAATCTTCTGTGCGTGACAGAATGGCAGGTTGAGCTCCAGGTAGGGAGCACGTCTCTCACCTGCGCCTTGCCTGTCGGCGGCTTCTCCTGAAACCGCTGGCTCACCAGAAAGGTTTTCATCTTGTGTTGCGTCTTATAAGAGTTACGCAGCACTGCGATAGCTCCGCAGTAGTTCTGAAGGGCCTGTGCTCAGAGTCCACAATTAAAAACGACTCGTTCTTCACAGTTAAATAGGCTCTTTGCTGGGTAACAACTAGGGTGATGGCCACGGCTCTCAGGTTCCAGGGGCATACTCGATGCTTTCACAAACCCTGTCTCATTTCATGCTCTCACCAATTCCACAGTGTCACCACTGCAACTCTTGATGTCACAGAAATAAGGAAGTGGAGCTTGGGGAAGGTTAGTATCTTGCAGCAGGTAATAGGCCTGGAAGGAACAGGGTGGGAAGTTGGTCTCAATTCCTCAGAAGAAGCCCAAAGGCAGAGCCATTATTTTATTTTGCAACGTGTTTTAAAAATTCTTCATATTGTGGGTAAGTAATCAGAAACACAACCCAAGTAGGTATTTAATATGAAAATCAAGTACAAAAATGATGGTAAAAATAAAGGAAAAAGCATTCTAGGAATCACCAGCAAGACCCTGGAGGGGAAAAAAGGAAGCTTCAAAATATAGACAAGAAGAAACTTTTTTTCCCCCCTGCAATTCTGATGTTAATCTGGAGTGGCAGCTACAACATGGTCCAGCCAGTCAAGTCTAGAATTGCAGAGTTTCCCCTTTGTTTGACTGGCTCCTGCCTCTTGTGTTGCCCACTGCAGGCATGAGGTTGGGGGAGCACAGGGCTGATTGCGTGGACTACATCCTCAGCCTCCCTGCAATCACATAAGCTGGAAAATGTGCTGTTCAGATCCCCCACTTCTCTGTCCACAGGCCGCATGTTTTCCCGAGATACTGCCATTCCTGTCGTGAATCACGGTCTTTCTCTCTCTTTTTAAACACAATGTTTAACAAACTTAATGGGAACCATCACATGCCCTCTTTAAAAAGATTACAGCATCTTCCTCAAACGCACTTTAGAAATGGCAGTCTGCTTACTGCTGGGCTCTGATTGTCAGCTGCTCATCGCCTGCTCCTGTGAAGCCTTCCTTCAGTCTGGATGTGGGATCTGTCACCGTGATCCCAGACATGTCAGAGAAGCGAGGACATTCACACAGTAAAAATCACAGAATCTTGTCAAGTACCCCTAATGGTTCAAAGGTGAAGAAGGGGAATGGGAAAAGCGGAAACACCTACACACACGCGTAGAACACAGTACCCACCTTTTCTGTTTCGTTTCATTTTGTTTGCAGTCCTCCATGGCATCTGCAAAAGTCCCTGCTTGTTATAACCTCAAAGCAGTGTGGTTTGAGGTGATAACATCTGTAAAATGAATCCTTTTCACTTCTGCGTTCTAAGAATTACCCCAAAGGAGCATCTGTTTCTTTGTCAGGCATCATGCCCTGGCCTTGATCTCTTACAGGATTCATTTCTATCTGACTCCAAAGCCCTTCTGTCACAAATTAAGATAAGTCATTTGTGTACACATACCTCTGTTAATGGAATCCAGTAGAACTTCTGTTAGTTGACCACCCAAAGGACTGTCACAAAGTGGTCGACACACGGAGGTGGTCGCACAAGGCACCAGGCCTCCTGTACTGATATGCGCATGTGGTGCATGCCCCGTCCATGAAAATTAGGTCAACTTGAGGAGGCAGTCAGAGTAGGGAGGTGGTTGTAAATGACATATTGGAGTGTTTAATTTTAACAACCTTTAGAGGAAATGTCTTTATATATAATCAAAATATAGTTAATTTGAGTATGTGCACATGCATTTTTATGTGACATATTAAATATTATATGAACAATTGTGTGTGTGTGGTTCCTAGGAAAGTTAAGAGGAAACGTTGTCATAGTTAATTTATGTAAGTGTACAGACATGTAGATATATGTACAGGTGGTTTTAAGACACTTAAGATGAAAGGTCTTTCTATGTAATACATATAGTTATGAAAGGTCTTTGTATGTAATACATATAGTTATGAAAGGTCTTTCTGTGTAATACACATAGTTATATTAAAATTGTAGTGGTTTGAGCATTGTGCAATAGGCTAAGTGAAGCAGATAGATGAAATGGGGATAATGAATGCATTGTTCTTTTGTGACCACATTTCAGTTGAATATGTTTGTTGGCTGCTGTTGTATTAATGTATAAAGAATAACATCTGAAAAGCATATATTTCAACTCAATTTCCTGGGGCCATTTAAACTGGTCTGAAAGAACCTTTGAGGCAGTCAGTTTCCATGCCTCCTGCCTTCTGGAGTAAAGTAGGGTGCTATTTAGAGAAAGGTAATTTACTAGGACTTACTTTGGGGTTTAATAATAAAGCTGTAACTTCAAATGCCAAATTGCAATGTATCCAGTACAAGGCCTCGTTTAGCCCTGCTAGTGAATGAAGAACGAAAACTGAATGATAATTAAATCCCAAATGACCAAAAATACCTACCTGGAAACCATTCATAAATTTCCCTCTTTCTCCTTTGATAGTGACTCCCTCACCACCTGGCCTGTATCCTCAAAGCTCAGGCAGGAGGAATCTTGGGAGGGGTTTCCCATGTGTTTTTGCCCTTTGCTGAGCTATGACTTTTCATTTCAATACCAGGAAAGCAGGACTGGAGATACGCGATCAGTTGAGATACTTTAACATTTCTAGGTATTATGAAGGTGACAGATAGCTTCCTTAGTGGGGAACCACAGAGCCTATTCTAGGTGTAGACAGCTCCTCACTGCTGAGCCTTGCTGTCATGGGGCATACCGTAGGAAGACTGGCTGATTCTGGGGCTCCAGACACACCCCCTACATATGCCCAAGAGAGGCCATCCGTGAGTGCCCTGATGCTCTTATCACCATGGCCTGATTTACATGGAGGTGCCTGTTCCTGGTTCAGGGCCCTAATTAGCAAGGCTTGGTCTTTGCTCATGCATTTGCTTGTCTTTAAGAGTGACTCTTTGCTTGCGAAGCTGGGAACAATGGCGTGGCGCCCTGCCTGCGAAGTCTGGATGATGGCATGCCCATGGCACCCTGCCCTCATTCTGTTTGACTCTAGGATTTATCACCAGCACTGTCTCCCGGGCTCTTCCTGGATAAGGCTCAGGAGAAGGCATGGCTGGTGCCAGCCTGAGCACTGCCAAGAGGTGTTCTATCCGTCAGTACAGTTATGGGAATGTCACACTGCGGGTAGGATCGACCCCGAACAATTTCATTAAGCACCGACACACACTCATATAACAAAGTACCCACTTGTTTTGTTTTGTTTTGTTTGCAGTCCTCCAGAACATCTGGAAAAGTCCCTGCTTGTTACAACCTCAAAGCACTGTGGTTTTCATAGCTCTGTAAAATGAAACTTTCTGCATTCTAAGAACTGCCCAAAAGGAGCTTGTTTCTTCGTCAGGCACCAGGCCCTTGGCCATGATCTCTTACCCATAGCCCTGCCTGCTGCCTGTTACAGATGCGTAGACCAGTGCCTGGAAAGTGTGAGTGCTTTTCTGAGGTTACAAAGGTAGTGAGTGCTAGAATCAGGATGGGGTTCATTTCCATCTCCTCCTCCTTTCACAAATCAGGATAAATCGTTCTGGGGAAATACAGAGAGTGCCAAGAAATATATACACATTTTAAGAAAGAAAAAAGAAGTGTATTAAAATTGTAATTGTACTCACCATGTGCACATCATGTTTGTCATCTTGTCTATATAAAATCTTGTATGTCCTGCAGGTCCAGAAGTCAAATGTGACTTGAGGGTTACCATTTTAATACAGAATTTTCCTTTCCTAAAATGGGTCTACATTTTTTTGGCACCCTCTGTATTTATTGTTACAGAGTACTTGATTGGCAGTGTCATCAGCCGAGATGTGAAGAGCTGGTGTCCTGGAGTCATCCTCCAGGACAGTGGCCGGGAACCCACTGTCTCCATAGCAAGGGTGTAAGAGAAAGAGGGAGAACAGAGGATACCATGGCCTTGGAGCCCCCATGGCCTTGGAGCCCTGCCCTTTCCCCAGTGAGGGCATTCATCTGTCCTGCCCCTTCCCCAGTGAGGGGATGCATCTGTCCTGCCCCTTCCCCAGTCAGGGGATGCATCTATTCTGCCCCTTCCCCAGTGAGGGCATGCATCTGTCCCTCCCCTTCCCCAGTGAGTGCATGCATCTGTCCTGCCCCTTCCCCAGTGAGGGCATGCATCTGTCCTGCCCCTTCCCCAATGAGGACATGCATCTATTCTGCCCCTTCCCCAGTGAGGGCATGCATCTGTCCCTCCCCTTCCCCAGTGAGGGCATGCATCTGTCCTG
>CAUYPK010047289.1:0-57576 GCA_963574355.1 Loris lydekkerianus | reverse complement strand
CTATAAAGATCCTTGGAGAGAGTGCATGAGAAACGCTTGAAGAAATTGGCCTGGGGGAATATTTTATGAGGAGGACCCTCCAGGCAATTGAAGCAACACCAAAAATACACTACTGGGATCTGATCAAACTAAAAAGCTTTTACACAGCCAAGAACACAGTAAGTAAAGCAAACTTCAGAATGGGAGAAGATTTTTGCAGGTTATCCTTCCAACAAAGGTCTGATAACTAGAATCTACAGAGAACTCAAACTAATCAATAAAAAAAGAATAACTCCATTTTTATGTGGGCAAGAGACTTGAACAGAAACTTCTCTGATGAAGACAGGCGCGTGGCCTACACACACATGAAAAAATGCTCATCATCCTTAATCATCAGAGAATGCAAATCAAAACCATTTTGACATTCTAAGTCCAGTAAGATTAGCCCATATCACAAAATCCCAAAACTATAGATGTTGGCGTGGATGCGGAGAGAAGGAATGCTTCTGCACTGCTGGTGGGAATGCAAGCTAATACAACCTTCTTGGAAAGAAGTTTGGAGAACACTCAAGGAACTAAAAGTAGACCTACTGTTTGATCCTGCAATTCCTCTACTAGATATATACCCAGATGATCAAACATTATTTGACAACAAAGACATTTACACCAGAATGTTTATTGCAGCCCAATTCATAATAGGCAAGACAGAGAAACAGCCCAAGTGTCCATTGACCCATGAATGGATTAATAAATTGTGGTATGTGTACAGTATGGAATGCTATGCGGCCATAAAAATGGAGACTTCACATCTTTTATGTTTACCTGGATAGAGCTGGAACACATTCTTCTTAGTAAAGTATCTCAGGAGTGGAAAAATATCCCATGTATTCAGTACTACTATGAAATCAATATATAACCACCTACACACATAAAAATGGCAAAACATAACTATAGTCCAGAAAGTAGAAGGGAAGAGGAGAGGGGAGGGAGGGAGAATATGGAAGGAGGGAGGGTATTTGGGGAGACCTCACCTAATGTGCGTGATGCAATGGTACTTTTCAAAAGTATTAAGAAGCAAGTATAATTGTGATGGATGTGTTATTTAGTTCAATATAAGCATTTCACATTGTATAACGAAGCAGTACCCTGAACCCCATAAATGCATCAATGTACAAAGTTCTGATTTAACAAAAATTAGTAAAAAAAATTAAAAATAAAGTGCCTACTTTGTTAGTACATTAGGGTGGCATGCTAGGAGTTTAGAACATAAAGAAATGAACATAGCCTCTGTTCTCTTGATGCTTATAATTTAGTTTGGGTTTTTTTTTTTTTTGTTTGTTTGTTTTTTTTCTTTTTCAAGAGATAAGGTCTTAATGATGTTGCCCAGGCTGGAGTGCAGTGCCTATTCATAGCTGTGATCATAGCACACCACACCCTCAAACTTTTGGGCTCAAGCTGGTGCCACTGTGCCCTTACTTAGTATCTGAAGAGAGATTAAATGTTGTATGAATTTGAAGGAAGCAACCGTGATTGCCAGGGAAAGCTTCTGGTGTAGGGCATTGAATTGGGCCCTGCTGTGGTCTGAATGTTGGTGTTTCCCTGAAGTTTATATGTTGAGCCTTACTTCCCAGTGTGATAGTATTAATACTAAGAAGTGGGGTCTCTAGGAGATAATTAGGTCATGAAAGGGATTAGTAATTTTATAAATAATAAAGAGTCTTGAGGGAGCTCTTTGTCTCCTCTGTCTTGTGAGGACACAGTGAGAAGGTACCATCTATGAGGATCAGGCCCTCACAAAAACATTGACTCTCCCAATGCCTTGATGTGGGTATGACTTTTCAGCTTTCAGAACTGTAAGCAATAAATTTCTGTTGTTATAAATTACATAGTGTAAGGGATTTTATTATAGCACCTGGCCAAAGATAAGCCTTTATTAAGGATCCAGAGAAGAGATTTTTTTTTAAAGACTATTTGATCAGCAGTTTTGGTATAAAGTAGCAAATAAGGGTGGTTGGGACCAGGTTTTAGAGGGAGTTTGAGTAGTATTCTGTATCCAGTGACACCCTTCTTGGGGAAGGACATAATGTGAAGAGCAGATCTTTTAGTTAAGTCTTTGTCCTATTCATCACCGTTAATACTCAATTGTGTAGAAGACCTTCATTCCTTGAGCTCTCTCTTAGTTCTTCGCTTACCTCCAATTTTTCACTTTGCTGGCAATTCTTTCTCTTCCACACACTACCTAAAGTGCTCTCTCTTTCTGTGACATGCTCTCTATTGCCCAGGACTGTGGTGACATCCTCATAGCTTACTATAGCCTCAAACTCCTAGCCTTAAGAGGTCCTCACACCTCAACCTCCTGAGTAGCTGGGACTACAGATGTATGCTGGGACTGTAGATGTATGCTGACACAGGCTAATTTTTGTATTTTTCTGTAGTGATAGAGTCTCACTATATTGTCTGGCTTCAAGGGATCCTCTGGCCTCTCCATCCCAAACTTCTAGGATTACAGGTAGGAGCCATGAGGCCTAGTCTAAACCTCTGCTTTTGACCTACATCTGTTTCCATAAACTTAACTTTTGTCAGGTTTCTAACTACTAACATGGTGCTGCTTTTGTACATTCCTGTTCACTTTGTGCTTATTGTTTAGAAACCTGTAGGAAGACCATTTGCTCAAAGTAGTTGTAGCAAATAGAATTTATTGAATGAATGATTAGACTGAACTTTATTTATTTTTATTATTATTAATTTTTGAGAGACAGTCTCACTATGTCACCCTTGGTAGAGTGCCGTGGTGTCACAGCTCATAACAACCTCAAACTCTTGGGCTTAAGCATTCTCTTGCCTCAGCCTACTGAGGGTACTACAGGTGCCCACCACAACGCCCGGCTATTTTTTGTTGCAATTGTCATTGTTGTTTAGCTGGCCCAGACCAGGTTCGAACCTGCCAACCTCGGTGTATGTGGCTGGCGCTGTAACCACTGTGCTACAGGCGCCAAGCCTGAACTTTATATTTTGAGAGCGTCTCACTCTGTTCCCTGAGTAAAGTACTATGGCATCATAGCTCACAGCAACCTTAAATTCTTGGGCTGAAGCCTTCCTCTTGCCTCAGGCTCCTCACTAGCTGGGATTTTAGGCTCCATTACAATACCCAGCTAATTTTTCTGTTTTTTAGTAGAGATGGGAGGGTCTCACTTTTGCTTAGGCTGGTCTTGAACTCCTGAGCTCAAGCATTCCATATACCTCAGCATCCTAAAGTGCTAGGATTATAGGCATGAGCTGTGAGGCCTAGTCTAAACCTCTGCTTATTCTAAGAATAAACTCCAGAATGACACTGCAGAACTTGCCTGCTAGTGCGGTTCCTGCCATCATAAACCCTAGAACTATGTTGTAGAATTAGAAAATAGCTGCCAGTGTTTTCAGCAGAACTGTTGAAACATTGGGGTAGAATTGTTACCTCATGTGCTTTCTGCTCTTGATATCTTATGCAGGTATATCTGCTTGTCCACACTTATAGGTCATATGAAAAACCTTAGCATTATCTATATAAAACAGGAAGTACATGTGAAAACTTGGAGAATTGAATCAGCAGTACACTCAGTTGTGGAAAAAAAACTCATATTCCCAGGTTCTCTCACTGTGACAAAGTAAAACCTTTTCTAATTTTGTCGTTTCTGTTCAAAGACGTGGTTATTGGCTGGGCCCCTGTAGCTAAATGGTTAGAGTGCCGGGCCCATGCCCTGGGGTGGTGGGTTCGAACCCTGCCAGGACCTGTTAAGTCAAAAAAGAAAAAAAAAAAAAGACATGGGTATTGTTTTAGTTCCCTGAGGTAGATGCTGTTTAAATTAATTATATAATTTAGATTTTTTTGAGCTAATATAACAAAACCAACTCAAATTCACTAACTTGCAGCATTAAAAAATGCAGAGGTGAAGAAGCTTGACTTAGTTGTACTTAGGTGATTAGACTTCATCTGTCCTTTATGTAATGAGCTCAGACTCTGTGGTGCTGGTCCTTTTGTGGTCACAGCATGTGTTTGTTGTAGCCCATGCCCTTCATCCTTGTGCTTTTAAGTCCAGAGAAAAATACACAGGACTACAGTCAAAGCAAATCAGTTACATTAAAATACCACTACGGTGGGGCAGCGCCTGTGGCTCAAAGGAGTAGGGCGCCGGCCCCATATGCTGGAGGTAGAGGTGGCAGGTTCAAACTGAGCCCTTGCCAAAAACTGGTAGAGGTGGCGGGTTCAAACTGAGCCCTTGCCAAAAACTGCAAACAAAACAAAACAAAACAAAGCAAAACAAAACAAAACAAAACAGAAACAAATCACTAGGGGACCTCCATCCCCCAGTTAGTATCCTCCACCTGAGTGATACATCTGTTCAAGTCAGTGAAGCTACATTGACACATTGTTATCACTCAAAGTCCACATTTTATATTGGGGTTCACTCTTGTGTGGGTTTGGACAAAAGTATTACAGCTTGTTTCCATCATTATAGTATCACACAGAGCAGTTTCACTGCTCTAAAAGCCTTCTATTTTCTGCTTAATTGCTCTTGCCCTGTCTCAACTAAAAATGGAATGGGGGAGTCAGGAAAGTTGAGACAGCTGTGTAGAGCAGTGCTGTTGAGTGGAAGTGTGCTTGGTCCTCTGTATCTGAGGTTCTGTATGGGTGGATGCAACCACACCTGGATCAGAAATATTTACAGAATTTTTGTCAGTACTGAGCAGGCATAGATTTTTTTTCTTGTTATTATTCACTGAATAAATTAGTATAAGTACTTACAAAGGATTTACCTTGTTTTAGGTGTTATATATAATCTAGAGACGATTTATAGCGTATAGGAAGTGTACACAGGTTATATACAAAGACTGCACTGGTGTATGTATGAGACTCGAGCATCCATAAATTGAGGGCCTGGATCCAGCTTCCATGGATGCTGAGGGGCGACTGTATAATGTGAACCATGTATATAATTAAAAATTTCTAATTAGCCACATTAAAAATAGGAAAAAGAAACAGATGAAAGTGTTTTAATAAAATGTTAGCACAGTATATCCAAAATGTCATTTCAACATGCAATCAATATGAAAAAATTGAGACAGTTTAGTTTTTTTGTTTTCATATAAAGTCTTTGAAATCTGGTGTTCATTTTACACTTAACAGCACATCTCATTTCAGACCAGGGATGTTGGAGGTGCTCAAAAGCTATGTGTGGGCTCAGCACCCATAGCACGGTAGTAACGGCGTCAGCCACATACACCGAGGGTGGTGGGTTCGAACCTGACCCAGGCCAACTAAACAACAATGACAACTGCAATAGAAAGTAGCGGGGCGTTTTGGCGGGTGCCTGTAGTCCCAGCTACTCGGGAGGCTGAGGCAAGAGAATGGCTTAAGCCCAAGAGGTTGAGGTTGTGTGAGCTGTGACATCACGGCACTCTACTGAAGGTGACATAGTGAGACTCTGTCTCAAAAAAAAAAAAGCTATGTGTTGCTAGTGGCTGCTGTATTGCATAGCACTGATGTACACCAATGATCATTCTGAATGTAGATTTCTGTAATTGTCTCTGTAATGGTTTTCATCATTTGATTATTTTTTTCCCTTTAGTCTTTTGTACACAGTTGGCAGGTTAACTGGGCAAGAGTTCCACTGGGATGGTGTTACTCTCCTGAACAAGAACTTGCTCTCAGTTTCTGTGGCAGAATATTTAAAACCAGTTTTTAAGACATCATAAGATAGTCCTGCCCTTCCTTCCTTTCTCTGGCATGCCTGATCCTGCCAACCTGATCCTCAGTTAGGCAGTCCCTCAGCCTTGCTTTCCCCTCCCATGCCTCCAAATACAATCGTCCATTATGAGAAGGCTGTTTCCATAGAACTTCCTTGGACTCTATGTTACCACTCTGTAACCTTTCTATTTCCCCAAACTCCTGCAGAGTATTTTGAGTACTTAGCTACTGAGCAGTTTGGCCCTTCATCATAGATAGCATTGTTTATTACTTTCAGTTGTCTCAGGTGTAACTAATTACCTTGTCTCCCCTAGTGAATTCTTTTTTTTTTAGAGACAGATTCTCATTATGTTGCCCTCAGTAGAGTGATGTGGCATCACAGCTCACAGCAACCTCAAACTCTTGGGCTTAGGCGATTTTCTTGCCTTAGCCTCCTGAGTAGCTGGTATATTAGTATATTTTAGTATTGTGTGTGCCCGCCACAATGCATGGCTATTTTTTGTTGCAGTTTGGCCGGGGCCAGTTCGAACCCACCGCCCTTGGTATGTGGGGCCAGTGCCCTACCCACCGAGCCGCAGGTGATGTCCATCTCCCCTAGTAAATTCTAAGCTTTATATGGTAAATCCCTAAATCACAGACACGCAACTTCAGGCTCAGCTTTTCCTTAACAGTCATATACCAATGGGGAGGGTCACCTATGGTTTGTTTTTGCATTTTTTATTGTCCACCTTAACCAGATGTGTGAAAACTGCTTTCTTCGGATCATTTCCTGATCCCAACCTTTGGTATGCAACTGTTAATAAGGACATAGCAGGGCTATTTAAATTTGTAGCTTTTTTTTGAAAATTAATTTATTATTCAAAACTTCCTTTTTAAATTTAGCTTTTCGACTCTATGCCTCCAACATTTTCACAGTGGTTTGCTCCATAGTAAAGGAAAGCATGCTTGATCCTGTCATGGGCACATTTCATACACGTGGAACCACCATGGAGCCTGCTGACATGGTTTTTGTTTAGACAATGGCATAAGAACTTAAGGTCGTACAGCATGAACTCCTTCAAGTCTGCCTTGGCACATGCCACATGCAGATTTTGGTGCTTTCTCAACCTGTTGATATAAAAGTAAACTCTGAGGGTTTCTGGATAGCCTGGTTTTGTTAGAGGCTGTGTTGTAGGAAAGCTTATGATTGTGTGTCAAATGCTAGACAACTATGAGTGCCTCTAGACAGCTTCTCTGGAAAAAAAATAATTGTTTTATTTTTTGCCCTACTGGTTAACTTCCACATCTTTTAGCAGATTGAGTTGTAGGAGTCATTCATTTGATTTTTGAAAATTGAAAAGATTAATTTTGTTTATAGACTAGTTTATTTGAAGTTATGAAGTCATTCTTGGAACTACAAAAGGGAATTATTGATTAGCTGGAACTTCTGAGATTGAAATTTGAGTTTCATAAGGATATCTCAGAGGACACATGTTTTATTATCCAGGAACCAGGAGAGGCAAACTTGTCTCCAAAGTAGGGCAAGAGATTTGATTTCAACTTCACTCATAAGGGTTATTCTCTGGAGGTTTTCAGTGCTTTATACAAACCCCAGTCACTGTAGCCCCAGGGAATTAGATTTCGTAGTTCGGACCGTCTCTTTTCTACCTACCATCATTAGTATATTTTAGTTCATTTGGGGCACTACAAAAAGGACTATTAAAATGTATCCTGAAAATAGGTCCAAAGTGGATCTTGGAGCTTTATTCTTTAAGGAAATTTTTTTTGCCTATATTTCATTTAATGTGTGGTAAGATAATCTTCATGAAAAGCCAGAAAACATACCAACATTTTTAACTTCTGGAATTGCACAGCCTGTTTTTTATTTACTGAAAAAAGTGCAGTACATTTTATGTGTCAGGCATTATGCTATATGTATTAGTTAACTTCATTTTTTTCTCTTAGTTTTATAAACCTTATTTACATTCTCTTTATTTATATTTTCTTTTTATTAAGTCATTTGTACATAGATCATAAATACATTTATGCCATTATGGGTATTTACATTCTTTATAGTTGTTGACAACTTATTTTTTGAGACAGAGGTTCATTGTTGCCTTGGGTAGAGTGCCGTGGCATCACAGCTCACAGCAACCTCAAACTCTTGGGCTCAAGCAATCCTCTTGCCTCAGCCTCCCAAGTAGCTGGCACTTGTGGTGCCCACTGCAACACCCAGGTAGGTTTTTTTGCGCTATGTTTTGTGGAGATGGGATCTCTTGATCAGACTGATCTCCAAGGGATCCTCCTGCCTCAGCCTCCCAGAGTGCTAGGATTACATGCATGAGCCATTGTGCCCAGCCACAAAAAAAGTCTTTTATTATTATTATTATTATTATTATTATTAGTTTTTAGAGACAGAGTCTCACTTTATTGCCCTTAGTACAGTGCCGTGGTGTCACAGGTCACAGCAACCTCCAAATCCTGGGCTTAGGTGATTCTCTTGCCTCAGGCTCCCGAGTAGCTGGAACTACAGGCACCTGCCACAATGCCAAGCTATTTTTTGTTGCAGTTTGGCCAGGGCAGGGTTTCGAACACGCCACCCTTGGTATATGGGGCTGGTGCCCTACCCACTGAGCCACAGGCGTTACCCCTTTTATTATTGTTTAAAAATGTCTGTTTCCCTTTTTGGTAAATATCTTTAATAAATTGGTTATTAAAGTCCAAATAAATATTAACTTTACTGGAAGGTTCATATTTTTTGTTTTATTAGCTGGTAGGAGATTATAAAACTTTTCTTAAGTATAACTTTACATTCTAGCTAGGCGCGGTGGCTCACGCCTGTAATCCCGCGCTGTGGGAGGTTGAGGAGGGAGAATTGCTTGAGGTCAGGAGTTCGAGACTGGCCCAAGTGAGAGTGAGACCCCCAACTCATGAAAAAAATGGGAAAACCCAGCCAGGTGCCACAGCAAGCATCTGTAATCCCAGCGGCTTCGGAGGCTGAGGCAGTGGGATGCCCCAGCCTGAGTGAGGTTGCAGTGAGCTAGGACACCACTGCACTCTGCTCAGGGGCATAGGGTGGGACTCTGTCACAACAACAACAACAAAACAAAGAAATAGAAAATAAGCAAGGAAATAAAAACAAAACAAAACAAAACCCCCCCCCAAAATTAAGAAAAAAAATGCATTCTAGTTTTTTTTTTTTTTTTGCAGTTTTTGGCTGGGGCTGGGTTTGAATCTCCACCTCCAGTATATAGGGCCGGCGCCCTACTCCTTTGAGTCACAGGCACCATTTCCAAAAGTAACACTCTAAAAGATTTTAAGACCCAGCATAGTGGTTCATGCCTGTAATCCTCGCACTTTGGCAGGCTGAGGCTGATGGATTGCTTGAGTTCAAGAGATCGAGACCAACCTGAGCAAGAGCGAGACGCTGTCTCTACTAAAAGTAGAAAAACTAGTCAGGCATTGTGGCAGGCACCTGTAGTGTGAGCTACTCTGGAGGCTGAGGCAAGAGGATTGCTTGAACCCAGGAATTTGAGGTTGCTGTGAGCTAAGACAACGTGGTACTCTACCCAGGGTGACCGAAGTGAGATTATCTTAAAAAAAAAAAAAAAAAATTTTTTAAAACTAATCTTTTCTCTTTTTTGTTTCTTTTTAAAATTTGATGGTCTTAAAATTCAGGTGAAAACTTAAATCATGTTAGTTTTATTTCTGAACCTAAAAAAATGAATTACTTAAATTGTATTCTCTTTTAGATTTAGGGACTTTGTCCTTTGTATTATGAGTGTTCTCAGTTGCTTAAAATATTGTATGTGTTACTAAAAAGTCACCTTGGTTCTTACTGTAGTTCTTGTCTTTTTTATTTTGTAAGTCTCTGCCCCTTCTATCTGGCTTGAATTTTTAATTCCCTTATTTTAAAATAGAAAGAATGAAGAATTATACAGCTTCTCTTAAGAATTGTTTCTTTGAGCGGTGCCTGTGGCTCAAAGGAGTAGGGTGCCAGCCCCATATGCTAGAGGTGGTGGGTTCAAACCTGGCCCTGGCCAAAAACTGCAAAAAAAAAAATTGTTCCTTTATGAATGTTTTATGGGATATTCCCCTTCCACCTTTAAAGGATTTCACAAAGAGAACATGGGGTGGTGCCTGTGGCTCAGGTGGTAGGGTGCCGGCTCCATATACTGAGGGTGGCGGGTTTGAACCTAGCCCTGGCCAAACTGCAGCCTGTATTCCCAGCTCCTCCGGAGGCTGAGGCAGGAGAATCACCTAAGCCCCGGAGTTGGACATTGCTGTGAGCTGTGATGCTACTTCACTCTACCGAGAGCGATAAAGTGAGACTCTGTCTCTTAAAAAAAAAAAAGGAAAACATGCCTTTTTATAATTAGTTTTGCCAACTTATTTCTTGGACTGTTTAACTATTACAGTTTTAATCTTTATTTATCGTTAACTCATAGCTGTGTACATTAGTGCAATCAAGGGGTATAATGTGCTGGTTTCATATATAATCTCAAATATTCTCATCAAACTGTTCAACATACCCGTCATAGCATTTTCTTAGTTATTGTATGTAGACATTTGTATTCTGCCCTTAGTAAGTTTCGCCTGTACCCGTTCTAAGATGAAAGGTAGGTGTGGCCCCATCCATTACCCTCCCTCCACCCTCACCTCCCCCCTCCCTTCCCCTCCCTTGGCCCTTTCCTCATAGTCTTGTTGGGTTATAGCTTATAGTTGGGTTATAGCCTTCATGTGAAATTTATAATTTACCTTCATAGTAGGGCTGAGTACATTGGATACTTTTTCTTCAATTGCTGAGATACTTTCCTAAGAAGAATATATTCCAGCTCCATCCATGTAAACATGAAAGAGGTAAAGTCTCCATCTTTCTTTAAGGCTGCATGGTGTACATGTACCACGATTTGCTAGTCCATTCGTGGGTTGATGGACACTTGGGCTTCTTCCATGACTTAGCAATTATGAATTGGGCTGCAATAAACATTCTGGTACAGATGTCTTTGTTAGAATTATGTATTGAAAGACAATTAATACAGATGACATATGGTATACTACTATGTATATTTTTTCTCATTTTTTGTTTTATTTATTTATTATTTTTAAATTTCAATTTTTGAGACAGAATCTCACTCTGCCGTCCTGGGTAGAGTACAATAGAGTCATGATACCTCATACCAACCTCAAATTCCTCCCTCACTTTTTTTATTTTTAGTAGAGATGAGGATCTCACTCTTGCTCAGGACAGTATTGAAGTCTGGAGTTCAGGAAATCCACCTGTCTTGGCCATTAAGATTACGGGTTTGAGCCACCACGCCAAGTCATGATTAAGTCTTTATCATATTGCAGTGATTTTCAACAGTGTATGCTCTAAGATTTTTTTTTAAAGATCATTAATTCAATTATTTTTGAAAGAAGGTCAAAGCACAATTATTGCATTCTTATTTTTACTCTTTTTTTTTTTTGATCAACATAATTTAAGTGTGCTATAAAGATGTATCTGTAGGTTCATGTGTGCCATGAGATTTAAAATGGTTGAAAAACATTGTCATATTGTATTACATATTCTTATAACCTTAGATTTGTTTTGTTGAAGTTATGTTTTGGATGTTTTTTTTTTTTCTTTCATTCCTGAATGGAATAGACTTTATATGTAAATATTTGTAATCCGTTTGTCTGGTTCTGGTATCTGAGCTTTGATGACTTCTAGAATGGGTAGGGTAGTAACTATCTTTTCCTATTTACTGAGTGTGTACCAAATTAGAACAATGCATCTCTTCAGTGTTTATATTTTCTGATATATGCTTCAATTTCTTAAATA
Organism: Loris lydekkerianus; assembly: GCA_963574355.1. Taxonomy (NCBI): domain Eukaryota; kingdom Metazoa; phylum Chordata; class Mammalia; order Primates; family Lorisidae; genus Loris; species Loris lydekkerianus. Next base: position 46,069 of record CAUYPK010047289.1, on the reverse strand, counting down.
GTTACAAGTTTAGATTGGTCTTTTATTTCTTCTGGACTCAATGTTGGTAAGTTTTACATAGTATTTGTTTGACTTAAATTTTCAAAATGCTTGTTATATAGTTGTTGATTTTATCATGGCATTACTTTTCTAATGTCTAATTTGGTCTGTGGCATAGTCCTCTTTTTCAGTTATACTATTATTTATCTGTGATTTTGATCTCCTTTTCTTAATTACCCTATAAAATTAATTTCTTCAAAGAAGCAAACTATGGCAGTATAGATCTTCTCCATTATATCCTTGCCTTTTAAAAATATTTCATTAATTTCTACTTTTTTTAGTGTATTTTTTCCTACTTGTTTTTAAAAATTTTTTTCCTGATTTTTTTCTAACTTCAGTTTTGATGTGAAATGTCTATGTTATCTTTCATTTCCAGTAATAATTAAATTTTATCATTTTTTTTTCTTTAACTTTGTAGTTACACTTTTTGTGTACTAAAGTTGTACTTTTAGTATCTGTTTCACTCCAAATTCTTGGGGTAAAAAGATCTTGGATTTTTTCATATTTTGGAATATTTATACATGTATATACACAAAAAGACACTTTGGGGATGAGATACAAGTTTAAACAATAAATTCATTTTTGTTTCAGATACATATTATATACATAGGCTGAAGGTAATTTTATAAAATATTTTTAATAATTTTATGTGTGAAACAAGGCTTATATACCATCAGAGAACAAAGGTATCACTATTTCATCCACCCCTATGGACAATCTGGTTGTTTGGCCTCACCTTCACTACTGACTGAATTTACATACTACTAATAATAAGTCATTTTCTTAAATATATTCACACATAAGTACTTAACAGTAACAAACATGACATCCCATTATTATAATAAAAAATAATGTGTTCAAGGTAAATATACAAACAGAGTAGCACCAGCAGAATACTTGTATAGATAGAGCATCCCTTATCCAAAAATCTGAAATTTACATGTACAAATGTGGAATTTTCCTCTTGTGTCTACACATCAGCACCCAAAATGTTTCAAATTTTGAAGAACTTTAGAATATAGATTTTTGTCTTAGGAGTACTCAATCTATACATATTTTAACTGAGAAACATGTGAAAAAAATTAAATTTCTCGTTTAATTGTTAACTTAAAATTTACATAGTGATTGAGAAATCATTTCCAATATGATCTTCGCTTTACAAATGTATTGAGACTTTATTATGAATTTTTATAAAATTTTAATGTAAATTGAGGAAAATATACATCTAAAAATTTAATGTATTTTTTTTAGATAAGGTCTGTTTATTTGTTTTTCAATCTTCTATTTTCTGGTGTTCTGTCTTCTTTACAGTTAACTTTAAAGCTCCCACTCCAGTAAGACTGGATTTTCTCCCTTTAGTGATCATATTTCTGCTTCATATATTTTGAAACTATTTTATTAGGAGCAGACATGTTAAATGTTTATGTATCTTGGTTAATTGAAACTTTTCTTATTAGGTAATTATACTCCTGCTTAATATTAATGCAATATAATGTAATACTGACATCAATATCTAGCTTTATTTTGAATAGTATTTGCCTCAAACTGCTTTTAAAAAAACCTTTTCCCATTCAGTCTTTGAGTATTTTAAAAAAAAAAATACGTTGAGTTTTGTAATCTAACCCACCAATTTTTTTTTTTTTTTAATGAAGGAGGTTAGTACATTTATATTTATTGCAATTTTTCACTTATCTGACTTTTTCTACCATTGTGATTTATTTCAGTTAGTGGCACTTGTTTCATGTTCCTTTGTAAGCCATTGTTTTTCTTGTATTTTTTTCTTTTTATTATTAATTGTTATGAGTACATAACAGTTGTATATCTTTATAGGGTACATGTGATGTTTTGATACAGGCACACAATGTGAATTAATCCAACCAGAGTTATTGGAGCATTTATTGCCTCAGGCATTTATCGTTTCTTTGTGTTAGGAACATTCCAGTTCCACTCTTTTAATTACTTTAAAGCATATCCCAACCTATTTTTGACTGTAGTCCCTTTTTTGTGTTGTCAAATATTATTCATTCTATCCAACAATATTTTGCTCACATTAACCATACCCACTTTCTCCTCCACTCTCCACTATACTTCCCAGCCTATGGTAACCTTCATTATACTGTCTGTCTCCATGAAATTAATTGTTATTAATATTTAGCTCCCACATGTGAGTAAGAACATTTAAGTTTTATCTATCTGTGTTTGGCTTATTTCATTTAACAGTATTTCTGTCTGGCCAGGAAGGCATAAATGTTCCCTTTGTGGGCATCAGCAGAACGCTGCCCTGTGCTATTTTCCCTTGTGTCACAGTGGCCCTGGTTTCTAAACCAAAGTCTCACAATCACTTCACTCTCCCTTCTCTGGCACACAAATTCTTTCTCCACTAGGAGAAAGATGGGGCACTGATGGGGCACTGATGGGGTACACTGCCAGGGATGGGAGAGGGATGGGACAGGTAATGCAAGACTGTCTTTTCTGGCCTCTGCAGTGCCTCTTTCCTTGATATGACACTAAAACTAGATAATATATTTCTTACACGACTTTTGGTTCTTCTGAAGATATTTCCTTAGATAGATAATTGTTGAAGTTGGTGTCCATGTAGAGGAAGGACTGGAGGTTTCTGCTCCATCTTACTCCACCCCTTCTCCTATAACCTATTTTCACTTTTCATAGTTTGATATTTGTATCTTACATTAATCTAACTGGAATGTTGAAATACTTTTATATTCCTTAATGTTCCCATAACCCTCACTCACATTCCTGGAGATATTACCCGATTTCTATAATGTGGGCCAAAATGTTTTTTCTTTTTATTAATTTTATTTTACCTTGACTTTATTTCAGCAAACACAAATTTTGACTCCCTTCACTTTTTTATTTTTACCTTTTTACAAAGTACTCAAATAAGGAAAAATTTAATAAGGAAGATATAGATAATGCTATAATTCACCTTTAAGAAGAATCCAGAACATATCAGTATAAAAGTTTCCAGAAAGAAAAATATAGAAACAGCTAAAGTAGATACAGACATGCTCAGTCGATACACATGCATAGGACTTGGACAACTACTTAACAGCACTATGATAAAGAAGAAACCTATTGAGTAGGTATTGAGGACAAAGCCTGCTGCTAGAGAGTTGAAAACAGTATGAACCAAGGCAGTGAACTTGCTGAGTAGAAATACCTAGACAAACTAAAAGCCACTGGAAGTTTTTAGTGTTCAAAGAGAGAAGCTAAAAATATGCTAGTGAAAATTTTATCATCTGCACACTTATTGGCATCTAAGTAGAAGCTAAAAAATGTTAAACAAAATTATAAAAAAAAAAATCTAGATTTGTACTTAATGGAAGAAAGGAAACTCAACAAAATTTATGGATGGTGATGTTAGTTCTACCTGGCAGATTTTGCTAATGAAATAATTGCTGTATCAGAAAAATACATGAATATTTATATCAAGTATCATTTCTTGAGATTGGTTCTGTTATTTTTTTCTTCCACAAATTAATTTAACTGTCATATCTCTAGAACTCCGGTAAGGCTCCAATTTTTTTTTAACTTAGTTCCCAGTCACTGAGAGAAATAACAAGTACCTCTCAAGATCTTTTGGCAAAGGATATACGTCCATGAAGAGCAATGACAATTCTGAGGATTGTTGTAGCAGCATTGCAGCTGGCTCAGAGCTAAACTAGAAAGTGGCCACGCCCATATGATTCACCAAACTTTGCTGAAATAAAATTTCCTTTCTTTTCCTAAGTATTTTTGAATATATAATATGTGTAAGGCAAGGTGAGTCATGGACACTTTGAATGTCACAATAGCTGTGATTGACCTCATTTTTAAACTATATTATCTGGAATTTGTCTCAAAAAATGTATTACATCAAATTACTTTACAAGATTTATAGATCTTCATGAAATAGGTCTATCAGAGCAGCATCTCTCAAACTGTGTATACAAATCATCTGAGAAACTTGCTAATATGCAGATTTTGATTCAGTAGACCTGAAATGGAAGCTGAGATTCTGCCTTTCCTAAGTAGTTCATTTTCTATAGGCTCAGAGACATACCGAGTAGCACATAGATGTCCTGTGTTATGCTTCATGAGACTGGAGAAGGGTGGAAAGGTAAGCATCATGTATAAAAAAATCCCTGGGAAGAGCAAAGCTGGATGAAGATTTTTGAGTTCAATCTGTAGGAGCCTAGAAACATGAAGGATACATTTTATTTTAAAAAGACAATTAAAACATGAATGGCTGAGAAAGCTGAGAATATTTTTTTTTTTTCTAATTTTAGTCTTTTTCATGGACAGACCTGAGCAATACCATGCTCAAACCTGGGGAATAGGGCTCCTGCTATGTAAGTTATTCTGTAGGAGACTTTTATGTGGTTCTTCTCTGGCCACGACTTTTCCTGTGATATGAGAAGAACTTAGGGCCAAGAGGATATGCTTCTTGGAGCTCACAGCACCTTCTCTAGACCACATTGTGCCTTATTTTCCCCCCAAATGCTCCATGCCAACTTGTACAATGTACATAGACATCATTCTCATATTTTTTCCCCCCAGGGAAAACCATGCCACCCATGTGAAACAGGCAAAGTTACATGGTTGAGCAGTAGGTAGATTGACAATAAGGTTATGGTGCTTGGTACATCCTCATAACTGAGACTCTTTGAAGTATGGGATGGAAGGGTGGGCTAGTGGTAAAATAAGGGTTGTGGCATAGAGTCTTCCTCTTGTACTCTTGTTCCAAGCTCCACTAATGTATCTGTGTGGGAACCTGATTGCTTTTATTTGGTTTGTTTTATCTGAAACTTCTGTTAAAACAGGTAGAACCTAAACATGACTCCATGTTCAGTGTCTGGAAGCATCCTTTGTTCCAAAAGATTTCCTCCATCACTTCTGAGATGTCCCATTATAAATAAACTATATGTTAAAATATGGGCATGAGAAAGAATTCTGAAGAAAAAGGTCAGAGGGCTTTGAAAGTAGCAGAAGGAGTTGTAAAGATTTTGGGAACACAGGGACAATAAAGGCAAATAATATGTCTTATTTACTGTGAATTATAAATGTCAAGGACACAGTTTATGGCCAATAAATGTTCCTACTCTTTTGATGAATGGGTGAAATGATGACAAAGGAGTACCTGAAATAAAGTTGCTGACTTCCTATCATCATCTCATCTTCACACCCCATGTCAAACTCAAGCTCAGCTTTGACAATAATAGCTGATGGGAAGGTCCCTCTATGCGTACTTGTACAGACAGTGAATTTGGCTGAAAAGGTAAAGTAAGATCCTCTAGTCTGGTAACTAGAGTGAGAGAACTCTCTTTAATACTTTAAAGAGTGTGGGACTGAGAATAAGATCATGGATTCCAGCCATGGATTCCATGGTGGCTCTGCCACAAACTTGGTGTCAGATCTTGGGGAGTCATTAGCTTTCATTTTCATTAGTTAAAAAAAATAAACACTACAGTAATTCATCCCTATTTAAAGAAAGTAATGAAAATTTATTTTAATCAATGTAATTCTTAATGCTAGATATGAATTTTAATTATATTTAGTACAACATTAAAGTCTTCAGTTTCTCTGTGTCTTTACTTAGGGAGGGTATTTAAGATTGATAAATATCCTGGAATTTTATTATTACATGGAACCTCATAGACACAAATAAGAACTATAAACTTTCTTGAACATGGTCCAATTTGACTTATTTCATGTAGAACCATACAGATATGGAGAGCAAAGCCTATAAGTTTTCTAACTTTATTTAATTAACTTTATTAATTTTTGAATCAAGTCTAAGCTAGAAAGTAAGATGGGTATAAAGGAAGGTAAGTCAAAAGCCCTAGGGATATAGCTGATGAGACCAGGAAAATTTTATCTCAAAATATGCCATCTCGCTCTTCTGATTATTTTAAATTGAGGATCCTTAAATTACAACAGATGTTGAAAGAGGCTCTACTTAAGACTGGACCCATAAGTGAGAACACCTTTGCCTCCCAATCCCTCCCTGCAATCTTGTTATCTATCATAGAAAAGAAGATTGAGGAATCTGGGAATGGAACCACACCAGGATAGACTTTCTCATGAGATGTCTGCCTTGTGAGTTCATTCAGATTCCATACAGAAGCCTTTCATTTCTGCCTCTGAGTTTATTCATTCTTCCTTATAATCATGTACTACTCCTTGAAAAAACTGCCAGCATGCCCCATCCTTCCCTTGCCCCTATGAGGAAGGATATATCTATAAGCATCAGCACTTCCTGGGGTTCATAGGTAATCATTCCCCTGAAATTTCTCCATGCTAAGCATGTTAAGTAAATCTGTATGCCTTTTCTCTTTCTCATTTGTCTATTTTAAGCCTGTTCTCAGTGACTCTTCAGAGGGCAGAAAGGCAGCTTTCTCTGGGCCTATACACTGCCATTATAAAGGGGCACACTTTTTTTCTAAATACAGATTCTTAACTTTGTGATATGTTTCTATGTTTGGAGGATATGATAAATTTACACTCAGTTGGCCAGATCATATTATTGTGAAATTTAAAGAAAATCACCCAAAGGGTACATGTTAAATCTATAAGTATAGAATATAAATGTCTTAACACAATAACTAAGAAAACGTGAATGTTATGTTAACCAGTTTCATGAAAGTATTTCAAATTGTATATAAAACAAGCACCTTGTACACCATAATTGCATTAATGTACAGAGATATGATTTAATAAAAAAAAAATAAAGAAAATCACCCACACTCCCAGGAGACTTGAATTCAAATCCTCACTATCCCCTTTGCCTGTTTTTCAATCTTCATTAAGGCAAATTAAATAGTTATTTTTACTTTTATTTCTTCATCAGCAAAATAAGAATTATAATAAAAACTTCCATATTTTTTTTTCCCACAAAGCTATTGCAAGAAAAGGAGAGAGAGAAACAGAGAGAGAGGAAAAAAAAAAAAAAATACAGAGATAAGGCGATTGGTAAATACACCTTGAAACAGGCCTATACAAATGTTAGCCATCAGTATTACTAACCATTTTCTAAATTCTATGCTAAGGAATAGTTATTATTTTGCTCCATCTGTTTTCATTTAGCTTTTTTTGGAACCAGTGACTCCCAAGAACGAAATGACTGCCTTAGCTTTAGAGTATCTCTGGAAAAAAGCTAAGATCACTGGGATACTGAGGCCAATCCCATTTTGGTTACATTAATGTACATCCTTAATAGATTGAGGGTTTATGGATCAAGTTAATCTAATTGTTAAAAAATAAACATGTTTCTTTGCCCTATGTGGACTTCTTTTCCTACCTGAGAAACAATGGCTAACCGGGTCTATGGTTTGCTTAATAAGGGCAGCCAAATTTTAGGACTTCATGTATCTGAGTAAAACACTGAATAAATTTCATCAGTGGCAATTCCTTCTGAAACTGACAAATGCTAAAACTATGAATGGGTACACACATTTAACTAAAAAGCCTGCTATTGATTTTGCTTCCCCATGCAACTACAAGTATTTAATTATCTACAGTCGTGAATAACATTTGGGATAGAAATTTAGAAGCTTGTGTGATGTAGTTCCAACACTCATATCCAGAAATAAATATCTGGGTGAGTTAAATTAATGTCTTTCTGGACACACACATATGTATACGCAGACACAAACAGATTTACACATGGTCATGCCTATACATAGCATGTGAGCACATTTATTTATAATTAAATATTTGCATACACTTTAGAAAACTTAATCTTTCTATCGCTAAATTATTTTTTCTCCTTGAAAACCTGCCTTCCCTAAAAGATTTGGATTTCTACAGTTGCCACAATTACCCAAACTGAAAGAGACTCTACAATAAACTCTAATCGCTCACTCTCTGCCTCTTCCTGTCGGGTTAGCATAGGGAACACAGACAAGAACAGTGACGCAACAGTCAAAGAAGGAGTCTGAGGTTAACGTTGCTTTGTATTTTGTGTGCTAATTGTGTTATTTCTATGGCTGGATGAGTTGGTATCTCAGATTTAAGGGTGAAATTATTACAACTGCATTAAGGGTTGACTCCCACATTTCACTGTCTTTTCACTTGCATGGTCATTTAAAAGACATTTGTAGAGTTTGACAAAGCTTTGATGCCTCTCAATAAGAATAATGTGCATGTGGAAATGGAGCCCAGCTTCTCAATAAATCTGAATCCAGGATAAGCCATTGCCTGAGCTTTTTCGCTAGATTTGCTGCAGAACACTGCCCTCAAGTGTGGAGTTGTTGAGGCAATTTTTAGAGGTAGTTTCCATATAGACGAGGTGACACAGAGATGGTCCCCCAGAACACTTGCACTCAGATATGTTTTTTGTTTTCCATTTTGTGACAAGTTCTCAGCAGCTAGCTAACGCCTTTTAAAATTTTTCAGGGAATCTTGCTTTGATATAGCCCTTTAACCCTTTATAACAAAGAAGAAAAAAGTCATATTAATAGCAGGAAAGATCTGTGACTATGGCTTTTCTATTTATTCAGGTTGAAGCAAGGAAGAAACAGACATGAATGGCCATCTGCTATCACCTTTTATGAGTGCCCCCAAATTATTCTGCTCAATTTTATATTAGGGAAACCTCTACTTCTTAGTTTCTAGCTCAAGTTTGATTAATCAAAAACAAACAAAACCTTTCTTTGTTGTTTTTAAGCATGCAATCTCCATATGTCAATTAACCCATATTCTCTTCCAAAATGTACTGAGTAGATTTCCTGGTACAGAAGAAACACTCAAAAACTATATGTTGAATTAATGTGAAATTAATCAATAAAACTCAGCCTGACAGTCAAAATGCAACAGAGTGCTCCTCCAGAACAACCCCTTTCAACTACATGGATTGTTCTCTCCTCAACAAATAAATCTTGTACTCCAACCAATACTAAAAGATCAACAAAGCTTTATGTTTTCTTATTTCGCTGACTTTTAAAATGTCATTTCCTTTATCCACTATATTCTATACCCTTAACTCTACCAGTAAATATAACATTGAAATATGCCTTAGAATTCCACTGATTCTTGCATACCTAACTCCAATTTCCTAATACTGAATTTCAGTTAATCCTCATCTCTGATCACCTCCAGCCTTGAGTCTTGCTCCACATCTGAAATAAATTCCCCTCTTTATAAATGTCAATGATAATGTATATGCTAAATAGATATATTCTAAAAGCTGTTTGAGATACGGTTTATATTTCACAATATACTTGATATATTTCATAATATATATGATATATTGATAATTAAACCAAAAAAATCTCTCGTTAACTGTCCTGGAGTAGTGATGGCTGTCTTAACCCTGGGGGTGGCAGCCCCACCCACTTCACCAGGTATGCTCTGCCTCTCTGTCAAGGCTTTAAAATGTGCAAAGTCAACCAATTTTTAGCAAAATATCCCTGTCACCTATAAATCTGATGGCAATATGCCAGGGTGACTGTAATCTACACAAGATCTGCATCTGAAACAAAGCCAAACACTGTTGCTGCTATGTTATAGCCATGAATCTATTCATTCTTATAGAATATGTCACTTTTCAAAAGCCTTTTAGATGTCTGTACATTAGGCATACTTAAACAAGTTGCTTGTACTATAAAATACTTAGTTACATGACATAGACATTTTAATTTTATTAAGAAGAAAACTACTGAGAAATAAATTGGTAGAAATGAGAGAAAAATAGAGTATGTGTCACATGATTTAGGATATTTTTAATAAAAATACAGATTTTGAGCTCAGAGAAGCAATTGGCATGAAGCAAAATAGGACATTAGTCAATGTAACTTGTGGTCAGTCTTAATCCACGGATTGCATGTGTTCAAAATGTTGGAAGTTTGCAAAGTTTAATTAAATTCCAGTCTGGTATTTTAAGCACTTTTAATGAAAGCAGCACAAAGTTTTGCCACTATTTCCAACAGATAATACTATGACATCTGCTCAGATGATAGCACAAAGCCATAATGAATGACCGGCTTTATGCTAAGTACTTCATACACACTACACTACCCAACAGTGTGACAGATAGATAAAATCATCCACATGTTACAAACAAGATCAGATAGTTTTAGCTATTTGTTCAAGTACACATTAGATGGAAGGATAGCCATGACTCAAACTTAGACCTATCTGATCTGCTCCATATGCTTTGAACATTTTATATAATATATATAAATGTATATAAAGCTAAAGTATAATTTGAATTATTTTGTTTCCTGTAGATAATGTCAAGACTTCTTAAAGATTGACTATTGGATATACACCTAGTAGAGAAATTGCAGGATCAAATGGCAGGTCTACTTTTAGATTCCTGAGTATTCTCTATACTTCTTTTCAAAAGGGATTTATTAGCTTGCACTCCCACCAGCAGTGCAAAAGTGTTCCCTTTTCTCCACATCCATGCCAACATCTGTAGATCTGTGATTTTGTTATATGAGCCACTCTTACTGGAGTTAGATGATATCTCAAAGTGGTTTTGATTCGCACCACATTGTTCATTGCAGCTCAATTCATAATAGCCAAGTCACGAAAGAAGCCCTCTTTTACATTTACATGGATGGAGCCAGAACATACCCTACTTAGTAAAGTATCTCAAGATTGGAAGAAAAAATATCCAATGTACTAAGTGCTATTATGAAATCAATTTGAAATCACTCACACTCTTATATGGAGAATAGATCACAACTATGGCCCAGGATAACGGAGGGAGGAAGGGTTATGACAGGGGAGGAGGGATCTGATCAAGGAAGGGTGAATGGTGGGATCACACCGATGGTGCATAATGCAAGGGTACATCTCAGATCTATTAAGCATAGAGTATAAATGTCTTGACACAATAATTAAATAAACAAAATGAAGTATTTATTAACCAATGTGATGTGAGCATTCCTAATTCTATATAAAATCAGCACATTGTGCCCCATAAATGTATTAATGTGCACATGAAAAAAAAGATTGACTATTGACTTGGATACAGAATTTGCTAATGGTAGTCTCTTTTCATTTTCTTCCATTGGTATGAAATACATACATCCATTCCAATGTAGAAATCCAAACTAAGTGCCATTTAAAATATGGCTGAAGTATTTCTTACTATATATTATCTTTACTAAATATTTTCATACAATTTTGAATATTCTGATATTTCAAATTTCTGCAATCCTTTGGTTATCTCTTTATAGTCATGTTTTTCATGTTTTGTAAAATTTTCTTTAACTGGTACCAAATATCAGTCTATCATGAAGTTTTAAGTTCCCCGAGTAAAAGTATCAAGTCTCATTGAAACTTCCACACATTATTCATTTCTACCTAGAGCCCAAGACACTTCAAGTTGTTATTGGAGAGTTGTTTGTATGGACCAGAAGACTGAGAATGTTTTATGAATGAAAAAAATCATCACAGAGCTATGAGCTCCAAGTCACTTTCCTCTTAATAAACTGCATTTTGATATGTATTAGAATATTCTTGGATTATAAAAGGTGTTTGTCATATTAGGATTATAAGAAAAATGTGTTCCTATGATTTAGGAGATAATGAACAGTCAAAACATGGCATAGTAACTAGGTAATGAATTTCAATAATTGAGACAATTTGGCAGGCAGTGTCTTGTAATGGGAAGAATGAGTCTAAGAAGTAAGGGATATAGGTTGTACTTTCTGTTTTCTCATTGTCACGGTGAAATGTATCATATCTCTTAATCTCATGACTCCAGTTTCCTCACCCCTGAATGTGTTATATATGTCAAATGTATCTCCTGGATGATGAAGAATAAATGGTATATATGATAAAGAGGATTAAGAGTTTCATGGCAACATAAAGGATTAATAACTCTTAAAATCACACAGTGTTTAACAGCAAGAATAGCTGGATTTTTTTCTCTTCCTGGTTTATACATGCAATGTTGTCACTCTGCAGCCAGTCTGAGTTGTTGCATAGCTATTCCCAAGGCATCTTGGACTGTAGCCCTGCAGCACACTATTCACTGATTAAGTGGCTCTTGAGCTCTGCAGGCTGGGAATTTCTGTTCCATTGTATCCTATCAGTTGTCTAGCAGGCATCTAACAAACATGTTAACAGCACAGTTCTCCATAAATAAGCTGAGTGAATAAGACTTGAAAATAACAAAGTTAATTATTTGAAGATATCGTAGAAATGCCATCTTTCCCATTACAATGTAAATATGAATAGATGTGTATGTGTGTGTTTAATTAGCAGAGTCTTCTACAATGTGCTAATAAAACTGAGTCTTACGGTGGTATTAATCTCTAGATTTAACATCTGTCTGACAGAATCAATATAATTTTGAGGATGAAATCTAGGACTTGTACTAACTACTACTTTGTACTAAATGTAGGTCTATGTGGTTTATGAACTGAAAAGTTACTTCTAAAAGTGGAGGAATAAACTCTCAAATAGTCCCACCCCAAGCCCTACCTGCTGCTGCGTGCTGGCTTGGGACTTCAGGGACAATTCAAAATGAATGAGCAATAACCGCAAGTGCAAAGCACTCATAAAGTAAATTCTTCTCTACCCCAACCCTTACTTTCCTGAATGTACAACACACCACAAATCTCCAGGTTAAGGTAGAGACAAAATTCTTCTATAAATGGAAACTAAATTTAGCAATGTTTTGGAGATCTCAGGCATGATTTACTGAGATTCATGGACTGTGAATATCCAGTGAGATTAGAATTCATTCCAACGGCACTGTGAGACTCCAGTCCATTTGGGTAGAGACTATTCACTTTCCCCTCTGTAGTCCCAAGGGTTGTGGAATTGACTGGCCCTGTGGCACCACCACCCTTTCTCTTGGTTGCCAATCTTGATTTCTATTGCTCCAAGCTGCTGGCCAGAATAACTTCTTTAACCTGGATAGTCCATCCTACAACCACAACTCTGTACTCTAAGAGTACCTGCTTCTGTACTTGCATTTAAGCTTAGTTAATATGGGTACTAAGGCCAATTTGGATCCCATCCAAAGCCCTTGAACATTGCAAATAAGTTTAACTGTTTTTCATTTTGATGATTTCTACCCAATTGCCATGCTAAGTTACTTTAACCTTAACTACTTTTTCCCAACTTACTCTCATTTCCCAGACAACTCACTCATTTAGTCCCAGAATGCTTTGGCATAAAGTGTACATAGAAAATCTTCATTGTTTATGCTGAGGAATTTTATAATTGTTTTTCCACAGCAAGGCTCTGCTATAGAACCTTCACTGACTTCCCTACTCCTGAAGATATTTTACCACCAACTCTTCATACCATTCATTTGAAACATAACAAATGTTCCATTTATTATTATTAATTTTATGATAGTTGATGGCCACTGCATTACAGGCTTCTTAAATTGTGAGTACTATACTTCATTACTTTCTGTTTCACATTATGTATTGTAATACTTTGCTCGTTTTATGTGTAACAAATATGTTGATGATGGTGTTGATGAACATAGTGATTTTCTCCTAAAAACTACTTAAATTCTGTCTCTAATTTTCAATACATACTATTTTAGTCTTTATATTCTTTGGCTGTAGTTCCATTTATTTCCCACTCTTCCCACTGAACTAATGTGGCTTGGATTGTATAATCTGAGTGAAAACTCAAATTACTAACAAAATTGAAAATGAAAAAGATTAAAACTTTGTTTGGGTCAGATACTTTGATCATCAGATTATCTAAATCAGATTGATCACATGACTAATTTCATCACCTTGACAGCATCAGACTTTAAAATGACTCATCTTGCAGTGCAGACTTCTATGGCATTGAATAAACATAATCACAACTGCTGGATTTGATAATGACATGAGTTCAGACTCTTTTATTACCTAAATCAAATCTATTCAAATATAATCAAATAAATAATTTGAGGCAATCCAAAATCCTTTGTGATTGGCTGGAGGGGGATGTGGGGTGCTCTGCAAAATAATTTTAACTTAATTTATCTCTCCAAGTATTTTCAAAAATGTTACAAGTAAAACCCAATTGCTATTACTATGATCTACATTAGATACATAGAGAAATTTAGAAAAGATAAAGGAGTTTCCTAAACTCATGCAATTATTCACCAAATTAGGACTTTTGCCAAGATGATTTCAATTGCATAATGTTACTTCGGACACCTCAATCATGGGGCTGTACAAATGAAGGTCTTTCTAAGTTAGTATGGTGGGATTCTTCTCTTTCAAATTCTATTGCTGATTTAGCCCTTGGTTTAATCTGCCTGAGCATGAGTGAAAAGAGGGTTGGGCTAGTTTCTTTTTTTTTTCCCCAAAATGATTTTCTAAACTCTTGACATCTGCCAAGAGTTTGGACCCAGAAGGAGCCTTTAAAAGCTCCAAACTTTAATTTCAAACATTCATTTGAAACTTAACTGTGACATGATTCCTCAGGAGTCCTAGCCACCTGCCAGGTTTGAAGTGTTTTTATTCGGCTGTTTTTAACTTACTGCCGAGAAGAGCTCTTAATTTTAATAAAATGGAGAATTGTATTTTTTCCATTGGCCTATAACTTCAAAACAACTAAATGAGTATGTTTCAGAAGAAGAAAGAAATAAAAACAAGATACAGCATGATTATTACATAATTCGATGTATAAATTATGCATTTGGAAAAGTGAGACGTAATTGTTGGGCAAAAGGCAAAGACCACTGTCCCTCAACCAACCCAAAATGATATGCTGAGTGCTAATAATTTAACTAGTCAGTATTTGGTGCTATTTAGGGAATAATACAGGAAAATATTGCCCATTGATTAGTGGGAAAATGTCTACTAATTAGTATAATTATATCTTTGAGCAAGATATTTTAAGTCAAAAAAGTAAAACATCTAAATAGCTGTAACATTTTTTAAACCACTGTTTCACATATAGGCACTATCTACAGTATCTTTCTATAATGTTAGCAAGTAAGAGCCAATAAAATACCCACTAAGGCAATTTCTTTTTGTTCATTAAGTGGCCTTAAAAAGTAACACCAGTGTTTGTGAACATGCGTAACCTACATAATCTGTATGTCAAGAGGAAACACAGGGTAATAGTTATTCCTTTTCTCTGTAAGATTTTATTTTAATTTTCAGACAGAATAGACAGTTTCAGTATTGCCAATTAGATACTTCAGCCTATAACTAAGATCTTAGTTGAAATCACAGGCTATCAAAGTTAGTGAAAACACCTCGAGAGAACAAGATGCTAGAGGAGGTGTTTTGATTTTTTGCCCCATTAGACAATACATCTAAGCCATTTGGTATATGGAGACATGACCATAGCGTTAGACAATTGAGTAATTCTGCCAAATGCTTGTTGGAACACTGTCTCGTCCTCAAAAGACAACTGAAGATTTCTTAAGTCATGAGTCACATTTTTTGCCTGTTTTCTCAAAAAAGGTTTATTTCTCACCTCTGACTCAATAGAATAGGAAGTTTTCACATGATTGATGTTGTATATTATCACAAATGTTGCAAATCACAGACAATTCTCTAGAAAGTAGAACATGTTTATTTTGTAATAATGTAGTGTTTTTTGTCTCCATTATTCAAGATGATTGATGTAAATGTAATCATTCTGTCTCTTAGATATTAGTAAAATAGAGTGATGGTTGTTGGCTCCGCAATAAGACACCATCTGTACTGGATGCTTGAAGGAATTGAAAGGTTGGAAAGTGCACAACATGAGATAAAAGATTACAGTTATTCAGTTAGTTTATGAAAGATATGACTAAACTAGAAAAGTCAGCTCTAATAGTTTACTTCATATAATGAAATATCTAGATTGGTTGCCAGAATTAGAAAATATCAGCTTAAAAAATATCTGAGTGGTAGCTGGACATGGTGGCTTACAAATCCTAGCATTTATAGAGAACTAGGCAGGGGGATAGCTTGAGGCCAAAGGTGTAACACCAGCCAAGGCATTACAGAAAGGTACTATATCTACAAAAAATGACAGAAGAAATTAAGTTAGCTGTGTATGGTGGCATGCACCTGTAGTCTCAGTTACTACTTGAGAGGTTGAGGGAGGTGGATCACTTGAGCCCAGGAGATGAAGGCTACAGTGAGCTATGATTACATCACTCCATTCCAGCCTGGGTAACAGAGCCAGTTCTCATCTCCAACATAAATAAATAAATAAAAATAAATAAATAAATAAATAAATAAATAAAAATTTAAGTGGTGTATTCACAAGGTTTCATGTGTACTTAGATTATCTAGACTAGAATCCCTTTCCCCCTCCTGGCCTTCTATCTCATTGCTATGCCTTGTTTGGGGGTCTGAGTTAAGGCCTGCTTCCTTCAGACCACCCTGAGCCAGGAATTAGACAGCGTAGAATCTTCATACTGTCTCCTCATCTTACTTGTGATGGGAACATGTACTATACATATACTTAGTGCTAAGGACTATGTTAAGTGATGAGACCCAAACATAAATTAAAACATGACTATACTTTCCAGAAATTCATAAAAATAATACTTAGTGAATAAATAAATACAAAAATAAAACATCCAGGCAAAATGGTTGTAGAAGGAACAACTTTCTTTCTCCCTTAATTCCTCCCCAAGCCCACACAATGAAGAGTTTTACCAACATTTCTTTCCTCTCTGAGCTGTGATAGAGGGAGGAAGTATGTTCCTGTTTTTCCTTCTTCACTTCCTGCATGCAAGAAGGAATTATTAACACACATAGGAGCCTATGAATCAGAGCCACTTGATCAAGATCAAATAACACAACCCATACTTGATTTCTACATGTGTACATTCTCCCTCAATCTCAATCTCTTCTCTTGTTTTCCTTTCTTTTTCCTTCCTGCTTTGGAAGCATACCTTTTTCTTCTTTTAAAGTTGATGAGTTGATTTTAAAATTAACATCATAACAGGAGAAGGTTAATATCTAGAGAACACTTTGATTATAAAGAAGTGATGATTGATGTAAAGTATACATATATAATTTACAATTTTTAACATATAACGTATATAGGTCAGTGGTAATAAATACATTTATATACTTTTTATTTCTCTTTAACTACCCTCCCTGGTCCCCTTCCCTTCCTCTGGTAACCTTTAACTTATTATTTTTCTTTATAAGATCCACTTTTATAGCTCCCACATATGAATGAGAAAAAATGTGATATTTGTCTTTCTTTGCTTGGCTTATTTTACTTCAAATAATTTCTTTCATTTTCATCCATCTTGCTACAAAAGACAGAATTTCATTCATTTTTATTCCTGAATAATATTCTATCAGGCAGGTATACCATATATACCTATGATGTACATGGTACAAATACCATAAATATTTTTTACCTATTCCTGTATTGATAAGCACTTAGGTTGATTTAATGTTTTAGTTATTGTGAATAGTGCTTCAATAAACATTGGAGTTCAGAAATCTCTGATATATTGGTTTTCCTACTTTTGGATATATACCCAATAATGTGATTGTTGGGTCATATGATAATTCTTTTTTTAGTGTTTTGATTAATCTCCATGCTGTTCTCCAAAGTGGCTGTATTAATTTGTATTCCCGCCAACAGTGTTATAGAGTTTACCAACATCTGTTGATTTAAGCCATTTTAACTGGAGTGAGGGGAACTGCATTGTGACTTTGATTTGAATTTCTCTGATAAGTACTGATGTTGAACATATTTTCATTTACCTGTTGTCCATTAGTGTGTCTTCTTTTGTGAAATATCTGTCCAGATCTTTTAGTTGTTTTTTAATCAAATTATTTTGTTTTTTACCATTGAGTTGTTTGAGGTCCTTATACATCTAATCATCAATCCCTTATTAGATGGATAATTTGTAAATACTCTCTCCCATTCTGTGGTTTGTCTCTTCACTTTTTGATCAGTTCTCTTGTGCAGAAGCTTTTGTTTCAGTGATGTAATTATAGTTATATATTTTTGTTTTAGTGGTCTGTGCTTTTGAAGTCATAACATTTTTTTTGGCCTATTCCAATGTCCATAAACTTTTTTTCAATGTTTTCTTCCTGAGTTTCATAGTTTTAGGTTTTAGATTTAAACTTTTGACCCATTCTGATTTTACCTTTGTGTATAATAAAAGACCAGGGTCTAGTTTCATTCTTCTGTCTATAGATATACACATTTCTAGCATCATTTATTGAAAAAAAAAATTTTCTGCCTTGTATATTTTGATACCTTCGTTGAAGATGAGTTAGTTGTAAATGCATGGATTTCTATCTGGTTTCTCTATTCTATTTCATTGGTATATATGTCTGTTTTTGTGCCAGTACCATACTATTTTGATTATTATAGATTTGTAGTAAATTTTGAGTCAGATAGTGCAATGTCTTCAATTTTGTTCTTTTGTCTTAGGGCATTGCTTTGACTATTTTGTGTCTTTAGTAGTTCCATATAAATTTTATAATTTACTTTTCTATTTTTGTGAAGAATGTCATTGGTATTTTGATAGGGATTGCATTGAATATATAAATTGCTTTGAGTAACATTGCCATTTTAACAATATTAATTTTCCAATTCACATACATGGAATATTATTTTACTTCCAAAGAAGCCATAGTAATTTAATACATAGAATACAGTAAATAGTTTAGGAAGTTATCTTTTGCAGATGTAAAACTAATCCAAAATATCTTATCAGTTGTAAGTGAATTTGAGAAGAGAGACAAATCAAGGAAGCAAGCAAGCCATGAGATGAAAGAAGTGATTGAAATGAAAAGTATATTTTGCATAGGTAGAAAGGAAATAAATTCAGGACAAGGATTTTAAGAGAAATACTTGTAAATTCAGGAGGGAGTAAATTGTATTCTTCACTTTAATGAAGAATTGTATTAAGTGTATTAAAGTGAAGAATACAATTTGGAGTAATTGTATTCACTGCTTTGGGATAATTGTTTTTACATTATTATTGCATAAAAATCATCATTAATATATATTGGCATTTATGCAAACTGAAGGGTTAAGGCAAATTCTTTTTGTTAGTTCATTTTCTATGGCTCTCTTAGCAAACATCTTTCCTTAACAGGGTTGTGGACCTGCCATTTCCCTCTCTAAACCTCCATGCTTTGGAATAGAGAAATTAAAGTAATTGAAACATCAAACTGACAACTTACTGTCTTCCCTTTACTTTGAAGTCTGAAAAGCCACCATAAAGTAAAGATGCATTTATTTGCTCATTCGAATAAAGAAATCTCTTTTTCTCTTTACTTAAATTTTGGTCTCACTCTTCCAGTCTTTGTGGCCCCTTTTAAACATAATTTAGAATGTGTCTTTTTAAAAAAATGGAATTCAGTTTTAAAAGAAACTTTCAGGTAATTTTTCTTTTGCTCCCAATATTTCCTCTTACTCTTTCTTTGGTTCCATGAACATACCTAATGTGCTCAAAGCCAGAATCCAGGGGGTTCCAGTTATTATCCTAAGATTTAGAAATATCAGGGTGAGTTTTCCCTGGCAACCACGTGCACATAAAAACCACACGAAGCAGACTTAGTTTCATCTCTGGACCCGTTTTCTATTGAAGAGAGAAATCACCCTGGCTAGTGTTTTGTTCTGGATGTGGAGAAAGCTGTAGAGGTTATTTTACTGGGATTCAATATCTGTTAGACCAATCAAGGTGATAGTTATAGTTATTAGGTGAAAGATAAAATGAAAAAAATGGGCTAAGTCACATGTAAGCCTATAAATGAATTAAAAACTCAGGCTTGCCTTTTCTTTTTTCTTATGTGGTGACAATGACAGATGACTGCTTGGAAGGGTGTCCTCCCTGTTACTGGTGAAGGAGAACAAAATGGTGAATTCTAGTAGGATAAGAAAAGACAAATTATCTGCAGTGTATACTTTGGTGGTCAGTTTGGAAGAACGCACACACCTAGCATCTTTTAATGCTGAGAGAATAGAGGAAACATACTTTATATCATACTGATTTTCCATGAAGGCCTATAACAATCAAAAGATAATAATGTCTTTCCATTAACTCATGTATACTATAAATATAAGCTTATTGTCCTATAACTTCTAAGGATGGCTGTGTGGTGATGACAGGGCTTTAGACAGGTTCATATTGTCTTATTGTCTGTCCTATCACAGAGCCTATGATTTTATATTATACATTATACAGATGTTTCATACAATGTATTAGTTAGCATGTGCTTTCATTTGGAAATAGGAGCAATGTTTCCCTTTCATGCATAAAAGCCTTGGGCCTAACTCAAATGGATATTTTTTAAGCCAACCTGGTGACATGGCAATACATAAATTTATAGAGAGTACATAGTGTTTTTTTTCAAAAGCTTAAATTTATATTCTCTTTCCTGAAGTACAACAACAACCCTTAAAAAAAATAGTTATCTTTTCCTCTAGGGAATTTCAAGTTCTCGGCAGAGGGAAAATGCACATTAAAGAAACACAGGAATAAATGTCATCTCCAGTTGGAAATTACTTAATATCTCTGTTTTCCCCAAATTACCAAGAAATCATCCTGCAGTAAGATTATGAGAAAGGATCTTCATGTTCTATAGACTTATCCACAAAGTAGATGTTAGGTCCCACCTCAAACTCTTTCTTCTGCTGGTTCAAAATGTAGCTCTGGGTCAGCAATTTGGAAAGAAGATTAGTAAAAGCCAGATGGCAGAAAAACGCTGTTCCTACTATGTACCAGAATGACCCATTGTTAGTACTATTTTGTATTACAAGAAATAGGTTGTCTTTATTTTCACTCAAACTAACCAGTCTAACTTCATTATTTACTTTGTTGTTTCTAGGCCTTTTCTCCAATCCGTTTTCAAGCTATTTGCTTATAATTTTCAGTGAAAAGAAGACCACATCAACTACAAGTACAATCATTATAAAGTCTATGGCATCAAACACTGGAAGCTAGGAAATGCTTTTTTTCTTGCAAGTGTGAAGAGTGGGTCATAGGATTGTTAAATAATTTCCCCTGCATCCACACAGTAACCTGATGATCTGTGTCAAACAGACCTCAAGTCTCTTGATCTGCTGATTACCTTGAAAGCAATTTTTAAGCAATGAGTAAATGAAAATTTGAGATCCTAAATGCTCTTATTTAACCTTGAGTCATTTATACATGGTTTATTAGACAGTGGATCTGCCTGTTAGTCTTTTTTGGAAGAGTGGCCGTTTAATTCCCACTAATTTATGCCTTTATAACAAATGAGACAACATTTAGAGGGATTTAAGTTAGGGGGAAAAACAGTACCATGAAGTTGGAGATTTCAAACATTGTCTTTGGACTGAATTTCCTTCTGAGAGATACTTCCACAGAAGCCATATATGAGAAAATTTCCTATTACATTTAGAAGTTTGTAATGCAATCTGTAATGCAATTTGATTTTTCTATATATTGTTTAATTCTCATGATATCCTATACTTGCAACAGAGGAAGTTGAAATGTATGCTAGACTGTGAGTATATGATCCCAAATCAATGAGACTTGTTGTGGGTGATTCTATTGTGTTATCAACAGGGAAGATCAGTAGGTTTTATAAAAGTCTGAGAAGTGGGAAGGAAATGGATAATAACAAGCTTTGTTCTAAACATCTGTCTTATCTTGTGGTTGTCTATTATATCAAAAACAGTCTCAGGAATAATGTCCTTTAGTAGTCATGCCTGTCCAAGGAAGAAACTTGAAAAATCACTATTGCCAGCCACATACATTCACATAGACAGAGAAAGAAAGAGAGAGAGAGACAGCTACTTTGAAACTGGAACACAATATTTGAACTACATTCTACTTATTCAATGAGTCTCATAAAGTCTCTTGGGAACTTGTTTCCCTAACCCTGATTTGGAAAATGAATTATCAGAGAAAACATGAGCTGAAGAAGCCAGTTTTTGGCAAAGGCAGCTGTAGAGACCTGTGATTTCCAGGAGTAGCAGCGATAGGGTCTGACTAACACCTTTATCCGTGTCAGCAGTGGGGGGCATGCCCAACAGGAATAACTGTAGCATCTTGGCTGGTGTCAGTCATAACAAAGATGAACATTATTCCTAACTGCATGGATTCCAAGGGTGATACTTTGACCACTATGAGCTAGTTAATATCCCTTCATGGGATTCTTTTCTCATGTAATGAGTGAAAGTGGCTTATGTATTTTCCATTAAGAACTCTTCCTGAATAAGCTCCTAACTCTGAGCTGGAAATTCTACCAAATATTTTTCATATTCAATGTATTAACAATTTTATTCCTTACACACGTACTTTTATACAAGAATGTTATACAGTGAAGCTCAGAGACGTTAAGCAATTTACTCAAGATCACTCAGCTATTATTAAGTAAAGGAGCTGAGACTCGAATCTAGATATGCCCTTTCTAACTTAAAAATATGGATGAGGTAGAGTTTTAATTAAAAAAATAAAAAGCACATATAGCTTAAGTTGGAATACAAAATGAAGTTTTTATGAGTTCTAGAATTGGAACCCAAACCTCTAATCATCTTACATCTCACCACTACCTAACATAAGCCAGTTACTCTTATGGATCAGAGGTGGTAGTCATTTCACATAGATTCTCGTCTCTTCTTATTTTTCACTTATCCAACTTCTTATTTCTCATATTTCAACTTGACCTTTCCCTGATTAGATTGCCCTCCACTAATCTCTTTTCCTCTTAAGTCCTATGGTACATATTGTTTATACTGGCATCTACCCTGCGCTACAATAAGCCCCTCCTTCTGGATTCTATAGCACAGGGAGGGGCCAGAAAACTTTTTCTGCAAAGGATCAGAGAGTAAATATGTTACTCTTTGCTGACCACACTCTCTGTTGCAACTATTTCATTTTCCCGTTGCAGGGAAAACAGTCAACAATCAGCAAATGAATACAACATAGGTATGGTCCAATGGGACTTAATTTACAAAAACAAGTGGCCACCTTGTTTGCAGAATCCTGCTATAGTCCACTGACCCTCAAATGTGAATGCACATTGGAATCACCATAGGGCCTGTTAATACACAGATCCATGGTCTCTACTCCCCCAGAGCTGGGATGTAGCCAGAGGATATACATTTTTAACAAATTCTGCTTTCCTTTGCAGTAAACTTGTATATTTTACCTATGGTGAGGAATGAGGAAAGTGAATGTGTACCCTTGCTTTCTTTATGAAATATTTTATAAGGCTTCCCAGAACATCTGCTGCATTTGAGCTTCCGTTGCCCTTGGTGTCAGGCAACCTGATTAAACATTTCTGCATTGGCTTTGCCTATTTTCTGGCCTCTGTCCCTTACTCCTGCTGCTTGGAATCACATTTTCAAATAATGTACCATAAATATGTCTTTGTTTTAAGTCTTTTTGGGGAACAATTGAGAGTAAAACATTAGCACAGTACCAAGAATGGGATTAGAGGTTAACCTATGGTATGTTGCATCACATTTAGTGAGAAACTCACCTTTGGGTAATTGTAGTAAATGGCATGTCAGATATGAAGATTTATAAGATAGTTAGGACACTTAAATAGTGTTGTGAAATTTTTAATTATAAATATTATTAAGTAGGTTGAAATGTGTTAACTTCTTTGCAAATCATAGCAAAAGGAAATGACAGGCCTGGTTAGTCAGATCCCAACTCGAAGAAGGCTGTGAAACCAGGTTCCTCCATTGCAGCATTAAAGGAAGCCTTACTTCCTCTCTAATATGAAAAGAGTGTGAAAAACAAGTCCTAGTATTAAATTTCAAGTACAGCAGAGCTGTTGACTCAGTGTACAACTCTGACAGTTTTCTATGTCAATGGCAGAGATCTAAAAAGAAAAGACTTGGGCCCTGAAACCAAGGATACAGACAGTCGGAAGCTGAGCCTGAGAATCTCAAATTATCAAAGCCCCCTGAATCCTCTATGTCAGTGGAAGAATCCTGATTCTTGGACACAAGAGAACAGATTTTTTCTTGATTGGGAATGCACCTAATGCAGGTGCCTCTCCAAATTGTATTTGCCAACTGTGGGGTTTCTCCTGTCTCCAGCACTCTCTGGTTGCCTTCATGGTAAATTCCAGGGTTAGGACTCAGTATAACCCAAGCAGAAAATGCAACCAGTGCTCTTTCAAAACATAGATCAACCTTAAATAAATTTAAAGATGTGGTTAATAGGTATTAGTGGTGATTGGTAAAACATAAGCAGTAGTGGATCTCTAGAGACTTTTATTGGGTGGGTGAGGGGATGGACATGTAGACAACTTGGCATGTGAACACCCACCATTCTCTTGAGATTCAATATTCTGACAAGATTCTCTCATGCTAGTATGTTACTAGGGTGTATTTTTGATGCTGGAACATGATTGCTAGTACTGAGGAAGTGGTCAGAAGGCTCAAGGAAATGAACACATTGCCATAAATAATTATTTATATGAGAACCCACCAGTGATTTCGTTCCCTGGGTGAATGAAGAGGCACTTCCTTTAGGCAATAAAGAACATACTTTCTGGGCTGAGTTGGCATCTCTCAAAAGCTGAGTCATAGATGTCCCCTAGAGGCCTAAATCTACAGTGAAAAATGATACTAGGCACCTGGGATCACCTATATTGTTTTGTGTCCCTGATAACCTGAATGCATTGGTCTAGGAACCAAGGGACAGAAGTAGATTGGCCTCTTTCACTAGTATTTCCAACCACTCACTAGTAGAACTTTATTTTTCTTGTTTCTGCAAAGTTAGAATCTTTTAAGTCCTGCCTGTTGGAAAATTATTTTTTTAGAGGATACAGTAATGGTTCCAAGGAATTTGACTAGAACTATCACATGGTCACTTTGAGCTCCATGTGTTAGTAGAAACTGAGCTAATAAAACCAAGTTATTATACTGGGCCATCCCAAGTTATTATACCAAATTGTTACACTCATCTTGAATGGGACACTGTGCTGGATTGAATTTACTGGGAAGTATTAACATATATGAAGAGTTCAAGAACTGGATTGTTTTGGTCTCCTTTTGTGTCCCACCCTAACTGTTCTTGGGACCCAGGTGCAGTGGCTCATGCCTGTAATCCAGCACTTTGGGAGGTCAAGATGGGAGAATTAGTTGAGTCTAGAAATTTGATGTTGCAGTAAACTATTGTTATATCACTGGACTCTAGCCTGGGTAACAGAGCGTGATCATGTTTCTAAAAAAATATATAAATAAATAAAAAGTTAAAAGAAAAAAATTATTTTGGTTTTAACTCTTATTTCAGCTATTGTTTTAATAATAATTTCTGCAAGGTCTTCAACTAGCTTCATGCAGGTGCATCCTGAAAGCCTCTTAAGTTTTCTTGTTTCTTGGCTTAGAGCATGTTTATTTTAATTTTATTTTATTTTATTTCATTTATTTATTTTTTTGCTGTATCACAAGATACCCATAGGAATTTCATCTGGACTCATGCATAAATGATCTAGAAGTGCAAAGTTGTTAATATCTCATAAGGCTACTTGAATTATGGAGGATGGTATGATAAATAAATGCTCTTCCCTTTCTTTCCCTGGATGAAAAGATCTTAGACATAGTTCTTAGATTTCTTGGATCCTGTAAGATAGAGCACCAACCGTTCTTAATGGTGGCTAATTCAACAATCTAACCTTTCATTGACTTTTTCTGCTCCCCTGCTTGCTCCCACTGTTCCTCATTTCTGTTTTCTCCATAGAAAATTTTGTCTCAGGATCTGCTTTGAGAGGAATTTAGGCTGAGCCATACAGAAAGGAGAATACTTAACATTTCACCATAAGATTGCCATGAGTGAATGAATGAATGTTTGATTACTTGGTGTAACAATCATCAAACCTGTGGAGACCATGATATTCCAATCTCTTGGACTCTCTAAAACAGAAAATAGACCTTATTGAAAGAAATCCTAGACTTAATAAAAAGAAAAACAATTCTCACAGGGTAAAAGTACTAGAGATGTTCCATGTTGTGTTTCCATATAGGACATAATGAATTACAAATTCAGATGCCAGGTGTGAGGGTCCTACAAAGCGGGTGTTTAGATGATCACTCCAAAAAATAATTTAGGCTGTATCATTTATGTTTGAATGTTTTAAATGTGTTAAAGCAAAGTTTACTTTATTTGAATCCTTTGATGCCTTTTCAATGAATAGCCAAAGATAGAACTTAATAGAATCATAATATCACACATTAGTAACTCTAATCATTAGTGTAAATGTAGTTTGCTTTTTGTCAATTATAGATCCTCAGGGGGCAATCCTAAACACTGTAAAAATCTCTCAGGAGAACAGTACAATTTAAAGTACTACAGTGGCTTTTATGTTGATTGAATTTTTCCTTCTTCAAAACATAAACACTTTTGACAACTGTAGGTCTTCGTTTAAATTTTTTGAAATTAGATTTTAAAGCATCCTGGGACTTTCTACAAATATGTTATATAATTGACCTGGTTACATAAAATAATATGCACATAAGTAACAAAATGGCTTAGCAACAATGAATATTAGGGCTGAGCTGCATTCCTAACAATAACCTCCATAAATCTTATGCTGGCAGTTAAGTTAAGTAAAGGCAAGATGAGATAAAGCAACTTGCCAGTTCTGGGGCTGGGACCCTCATCTATTGACTTTTGTCTCTAAAGATTTATTAGGGGTGGTGCCTGTGGCTCAACGGAGTAGGGTGCTGGTTTTATATGCCGGAGGTGGAGGGTTCAAACCCAGCTCTGGCCAAAAATAATTTAAAAATTAAAAAAAAATAAAGATTTATTGGAAAATCATATTTTTTCTTGTTCTTTAATGCTTCTATTTATTTTTCCAGAATTCTATTGTTTTTGCCCTAGACAATAATTACACAAATAAGTAAAATACCAGAAAGTAGGGGGGGGATCCTAAATATGTCCCACATGGAAATGTATTCCACATGCTTTCTGTAGGCTAATTGTCTCAGAGAAAGATAATCCTCTGGGAGACTTCTCCTTGAGATAGTCTTCCTGAGGGATAATCTAGATACCTTGACAGAGATAGTAGAGGTTCCTCCAGTGACATTTGAAATCTAATTGACTTTCCCAATGTGAATCAGCCTATTTTTTATCACAGTTTGTTTGACCTGATTCACTGAGTCCTCACTTCCACTTCTAGTTACTAGGTCCTGTTGGACAGGTCTAGACATGCAATTCTAGTACACAGAAAAACTTCCAACTAGATAAACTTAGGGAAAGAATCATTTTTCTTTACCTATATAAAAGAATATGAACATTGAGGGGGTGTCCAAATCATCCAGATATCTATGTCATACAGATAGGATAGTTTGTTTTAGGATAACAAACCACCATGAACACTAGTGGTTTGAAATAATAAAAGTATATTCCTCATCTATGCTACATATTACTTACTCAGGCTGAAAGAAGCTCCAAACAGCATGAGTCACTGTGTTCAGAGGCTGAAAGTAGAAATGTGATGAAGTACATACATTTTGTTAAAGTATCTTCTAAGAAAGACAGGAGAGGAGAGGCAGAAATGTTCTGTAGACAGAGATAATGGTGATCACAGCTGCCTTTTAATATATTCCCCCCTGCCCACTCATAGATAAGTCTATATAGACCATCACAAGTTCTTGCTCCACCTTCTATAACCCACTGTTTTGTGCCTATTTTCTCTTTTCCAGTTTCCATCTTCTCCCCTAGAGTAATTCCTACTAGCATTTGTATATTTGTTTTATCTCTAGCAAAATTTCTGTGTGGATTAGTTTCACTATTTTCCCAGATACTCCCTTTATTTATTTATTTATTTATTTATTTAATCCTGAATCCTTATTTATTTAAGGATTTATGGGGTTCAATGTGCTGGTTCTATGTACAATTTGAAATACTTTCATCAAACTGGTTAACATAGCCTTTACCACAATTTTATTGCCCCTTCATCACGGGCAATTACCTCCATTCATCAGATAAATAGAACACTCAGTTCTTTCAAAGTTATCACAATTTCAAGAGTTCATAAATTCCTATTTCTCGTTTTTATTTTTTACTTTATTTATTTATTTGTTTATTTTTAAGACAGAGTCTCACTTTGTTGCCATTGGCAGAGTGCTGTTGTGTCACAGCTCACAGCAACCACCAGCTCTTGAGCTTAGACAATTCTCTTGCCTCAGCCTCCGGAGTAGCTGGAACTACAGGTGGCCACCACAACACCCAGCTATTTTTTTGTTGCAGTTTGGCCAGGGCTGGGTTTGAACTCACCACCCTCCGTATATGGGGCCAGTGCCCTACTCACTGAGACACAGGCACTGCCCTTTATTTATTTTTTAATTTCAAACTGATGTGTGGTACAAATCATTAGGTTGTTTTTAGCTCAGATGCTCCCTTTAAAGGCCTGGCAATATGCAGCCCACAAGCCAATAGATTATCCGTGAACCTACTTCAGACTTTACCCCAAATCTCAGCTCACATATGATATTTCAAGTCTGTCAGTGTATGAAGAGTAATTCTGGGATGGATTGGGGGAAGGAATGAATTGAAGCTGGCAGGAAAAGGACCGGAAATGTGGTATGAATATAAAGGAGTATGACTGCCCAAATTGATTTAGAAACTTGTTATGAGGTAATTAGAGAGTCATCAGAGATACCAGGAAGGAAGAGATATTTAAATTTTTAGTTTAATTATATGCCTATTTAGGTAGGAGGTATATATGTATAAAACAGATACCTGTAAATTATTGAGTGAAAAAGAAATTTCTGAAAATGTTGATTCATTTCTGTACTGTATTTGAATACAATTATGTACAGGGTCATAGATTCATAAGAAGGGACCAAAAGGGTAAAGTTATAATTGGAACCCAAGGGAATTTGAAGAAATCTGCTTTAAAATTCTACCCATAACTAAATTCTTTCCAGGTCTCACTACATTGGATAGTAGGAAAAAAAAAAAAAAAAAAAAAAACACTGAAACTTGAGAGCTTGATTCCAAACTCCGTTTAATCTCTAAGTTGTGGGAAAAACTTGGGAAAGTTACGTTGCCCTCTGGGTCTTATGTTCCTAATCATCTGTGTTAAAGCATTGAACAAAATGAAGTGAAAGTCCCTTTTCAGATCTAAACTAGAGAAGTGTTTCTTCTCAGCATTAAATCTATCTGAGTCAAATGAGTAAGATCAAAGTAGAATACTACCTATTTTGTTAGCATTCTGGATACGGCTCCCATCCTTCCTCTTCAGTAGCAGGTCCCTTGGACATACTAAATGTTTGTAAAAGACCTTAGATCATTATTACTGGGCTACCCACTGTTCTTTATTCTACAAGATTTTAAAGTCCAGCTGAAACCTATTTAAGTCACTACACTGGACTCTGCACACACAAGTAGACAGCCTTAAAGTTTTGAAAAAATACTTATATTTTAATGCTGGTGAGAGATGCAGATTCCCCTGATATCTTCTCTCAGAGAGTTGTTAGCCTGATCCTGAGAGCAAACAATCCAAAGAGTGATGAAGGCATGTGTCTTCCAACCCTTTACTCAGGCGCATGCAGGTGGCACAGATATTAGTTAGAAAACCATCTAGGGCTAGACCAACTCAGAAAAAAATTTCCTAGGCCAGATAAGACCATCAGTTTGCTGAGTGAGATGATTCTCTGGCCTTAGTTTTCTGAAGTAGTAAATGAAGGGGCAATAAAATTATGGTAAAGGCTATGTTAACCAGTTTGATGAAAGTATTTCAAATTGTACATAGAACCAGCACATTGTACCCCATAAATACATTAATGTACACAGCCATAATTTAATAAAAAAAAAATAAAGAAAAGAAATGGCCTAAGTTTGGTTTACCTAAGCTCTCCATATGGTCTTATAAGTTTTCGGCCTTCAAAAAAGATTTTCTCTGACTGCTTTAATTGAGAATAGGCAAAAAATAGGTTTTGAGGCTCATGTAGGAGCCAGGAGAAGACGTGTAATGGATAAATTGAGGTGAGATCAAATTCTGGCAATATTTTGAATGCAGTGACAGCAATTTTCTTTAATGGTCTCAATGAAAAGAACAAAAAAATGGAGCAAAGCAAAGATGACTCTATGTACTTTTGGCATACAAACTGGAAGGACAGAGCTGCCATTAATTTATGCGGGAAGACTTGTGGGAAAGTAGATTATGTTTTCATATAATTCATATAGTATATTGTAGCATATAATACTTTAATAATTTTATAACTTCTAAAATTTGTTTATATGTATATGTAACTATTTATATTTGCATAAATGTTGGAAGGAGAGTTTTGAGAACTTATATTTTGGCTGTTTTAAATTTTAAATAACTAGAATATTCATGAATCTCTTAGTGTGTTTTCCTTTGCATGTTTAATATTATGTATACATATGTAATTATACTCTACATAACATTTATATAATCTCCTTTTTTCTTTAGACGTAGATGAGTAGGGAAAGTATTTGAGAAACTCTATAGTACTGTTTTATTGCTGCTTCTTACTTTAGGCGTCTTCTCCAGCACATCCCACAGAGATAGAACACTCAGCTTCTAATAATTAACACAATGTTATTTCTTAATTTGATCTACCTGAAAGATCCACACTTTTTATTTTCTGAAATAGACAAAAAATGAGTGTAGGCCAAGATGATGTATGGCAAGCTTTACTGAATGGATAGGCAAACGCCTGATGATGTGATGGTGGCAATGTATGAAAGGTATATGGGTAGATTTCCCCCCCAGTTTCAACACATTCCTATACTTCACAAAACCCAAATTTGTAAAACAAAGATTTGCTCAGTACATTTCTGGTTTCAATAAACACAAAATGTGCCTTAAATTAATGCTTGAGCAATTGACTATGTGATTCTGAAATAGATTTGCCAGATCCATGAACAAATTTGTGCATGGGTCTTTTCAGTCCAGTTATGATAACCCACTAGTGAACTCACTAGTGAGAAATCTGTTGCAGCTAAACCAAACTTCTTACATAATGGAAAACAACTATTCTGATAACAACTTAGGATGTTTTTAAATGAACTAATATCTCTATTATTATTTTTCCTTGTCCTTTAGGAACAATAGGCCTCTTATCCCTGTACCTTCCTTAACTCCTTTCTGCATCATGGTGCTTAAATGCTGTTGGCTCTGTCCTGCCCACAGAAGGTCTGCCTGCCATATAAGAGAAACCACTCATGCTACAAATGGTCTCTCTTCGTTGCTACCCATAATTAGTGCTGCAGATCCCTCTTCTTTCTATTTTTCCTCTGAACAAAGACAATGAAGGGAGCAGTTATTCATTTGTCCCACTCATTCCCAATCATTCATGGGACATACTTTTACCTTCTGATCTCAAGCATGGCACTTCTTTTATAACAGGTGCAAACAACTGTAATAAATTACATTAAATCAGCATCTAGGAGAAAATCAGGAAGTGAAAAAACGTGGAAAAAAGTGGGTTGCAAAGTTGGGCGTGGTGACTCACACCTGTAATCCTAGCACTGGAGGTGGGTGTATTGCCTTAAACTCACAGGTTTTAGACCAGCCTGAGCTAGAGCGAGACCCCATCTCAAAAAAAATAGCCAGGTATTGTGGCGGGTGCCTGTAGTCCCAGCTTCTTGGGAAGCTGAGGCAAGAGAATTGCTTGAGCCCAAGATTTGGAGGTTGCTATGAGTTGTGATGCCAGGGCCCTCTACCTAGGATGACAAAATGAGACTGTCTCAATAAAAGGGGGGAAGTTGCAAAATAGAGTCACATGTGCAAAAGCAAAAATGAAAGGAAATTGAATAATAATTTGCTAATTTTCCAAGTTTGCCTCTGGATGACTATGCATCCAGTGTAATCAAGGTGGCACACTTAGGACCCAGAAAGTTCCTATGATAAAAGGAGTTAGGGTGTTCTGAACTTCAGCCTGATACACATATAGACCGGCTTCTTTCTTTCTTTTTTTTTCTTCTTAAAAACACATTTATTGTAGAAAATACAGTAAGAACAAAAAATTTGGATATATATTTTCTTTTCTTCTTTTTTTTTCTTGAGACAAAGTCTCACTAGATCACCCTCAGTAGAGTGCCATGGTGTCATAGCTCACAGCAACCTCCAACTCTTGGGCTTAAGTGATTCTCTTGCCTCAGCCTCCCAAGTAGCTGGGACTACAGGTGCCTGCCACAATGCCTGGCTATTTTTTGTGGCAATTGTCATTGTTGTTTAGCTAACTGGGCCGGCTTCTTTCTATTGCTCTAGGTCTCCAGCTCCCGCTCCAGAAGCAAAGTGACATTTGTTTAAAAGCCCCACAGCTGTCATTTCCAACGGGGTCAGGGCAACTACTGTAGAATGCTCCATGAAGTACACATTCCAGGCGTTCACTGACTCCAAGCCTCACAGTAGACATCTGAAAAACAGAAAATGTACCTGCAAATTGTGAATTGCTTTTGGACAATAGTCAATGCTGAGAAGATTTAATAGAAATCAGCAGATACAGAAAAACTCAGACACTGGAACCTTGTCCAGAACAAATAATTGAATTTTATCACATTGCCCTGGAGAAAGTTACCCACCTTTGCTAATTAATTCATAGTAGTAGTAACTCCAAAAGTGCTTTTGACACATATATCATATTCTAATAAATATTTAATATATCTTTCAATGAAGAGTCCTTAGTTCACTCTATTAGGACACGCTCCTTGGTACCTGCAAGAAGAATGCTATAATTTATCTGGTATTTTTCTGAAATAAAAGGATTGTTCTTGATAAAAAGATTGGTGTAATATAACCTATTTTTTATAATCAAATAAAAAATGTCTTATGTGTCTTATGTGTATTAATTTGAGTTCTTAGTAAAATATTATTTACTGACATAGTAATGGTTCCACAGAAACTCTAAAATTTGTGAATATTTGGCTGCCTTATTCTGTTTTCTGATGCCATAATAAAATATCTGCGATTAGATAATTTTTTTTTTATTTCATATTAACATCAGGATACAAACCATTGGATTGGGTTGCAATGTTTGCGCTTGTTAGTTAAAGTCCCTGTTATAGTTGTGCCCCTCATCCAGAATGTGTGCCATTTACCCTTACATTGTGTGCATTAGATAAGAGCATGCTAATACCTTTCCCCTCTAACTCTCCACCCCCCATCTTGAATTGAATTGAGTTTCTCTTTTATGCAGTCATGTATTAGTTCATCAACCAGCTACATATTAGGATTGAATACATTGGATACTTGCTTTTCCATTCTTGTGATGCTTTACTAAAGAGAATGTTGCTCACCTCTACCAGGTTAATAAGGAAGATGTAAAGTCTCTATCTTTTTATGGCTGAATAGTTTTCTAATAATATATATATATATATATATATATATATATATATATATATGCCACAGTTTATTAATCCTTTCATAGGTTGATGGGCACTTGGGTTGATTCTGCATCTTGGTGATTATAAATTGAGCTGCAATAAACAATCTAGTGCAAATGTCCTACGATAAAATGATTCTTTTTCCTTCTGGATAGATAACTATCCAGATTATGAAATCAAATGTAAGGTCTACTTTGTGTTCTCTGAGGATTCTCCATACTTCTTTCCAAAGAGGTTATATTAGTTTGCAGTCCTATCAACAGTGTAAAAGTGTTTTCTTCTCTCCGCATCCACACCAGCATCTGCAACTTCAGGACTTTGTGATGTGGGCTATTCTGACTGGGATTAGTTGGTATCTCAGGGTGGTTTTGAATTGCTTTTCTCTCATGATTAGGAACAATAAGAATTTTTTTTTTTTAAGTTTTTTGGTCATTCCTTTGTCTTCTCCAGAAAAGGTTCTGTTCATGTCTCTTGCCCAGTGACATATGGGATTGTTTTCTTTGTTTTTGTTGATTAATTGATTAATTTGAGTTCTCTGTAGATTGTAGTTATCAATCCTTGTCATATTTGTAATATGTAAACATCTCTCCCCATTCTGAAGATTGCTTTAATTGTTCCAGCCTTATCTATGCAGAAGCTTTTTAGCTTAGTTACTTATCTATGCAGAAGCTTTTTAGCTTAGTCCCACTTATTTATTTTTGTTATTGTTGCGATTGCCAATGGAGTTTTCTTTATAAATCTTTCCCCAGGCCAATATCTTCAAGAGTTTTTCCCATTCTTTCTACTAGGATTTTTAACATTTTGTGTCTTAGACTTAATTTTTTATCCATCTTAAGTGACTTTTTTTGTGAGTGGCAGGTCTAGTTTCAGTCTTTTACATGTAGGTTATTCAGTTCTCCCAGAACCATTTTATCAAATAGGGGTTCTTTTCCCCAGTGTATGTTTTTGTTTAGTTTATCAAAGATCAGAGGTGATAAGAGGTTTTCTCTCTGGGTTTTTTATTCTAGACATAGACAAATGTCTATGTGTTTATTTTTGTGCCAATATCATGCTGTTTTGATCACTGTGGATTTGTAGTATAACCTAAAGTCTGGTAAAGTGATGCCTCATTTCTTTTTACTGCTAAGATTTGCTTTGGCTATCTGGGGTTTTTCTGGTTCCATACAAAATGAAGTACTATTTGCTAGAGTTGTTGAAAGTATGATGCTGGTATTTTAATAGTGAATGCACTGAATCCGCAGGTTGCTTTGGGTAGCATAGTCATTTTAACAATGTTGATTCTTCCAAGCCAACAGCATGGTGTACTCTTCCATTTGTTAATGTCTTCTGTTACTTATTTTCTTAGGGTTTCATAATTCTCTTTGTAGAGATACTTCACCTCCTTTGTTAAATATATTCCAAGATATTTCATTTTCTTTGAAGCTAATGTGAAGTGTATTATGTCCTTGATTTGCTTCTCAGCTTGACTATTATTGGCAGACACAAAAGCTCCTGATTTGTGGACCTTGATTTTATACCCTGACATGTTATTCTATTTCTTAAACACTTCCAGGGAGACTGAGTAATATATAAAGAACAGAAATTTATTTCTCACAGTTATGATCAAAGAAAAGTTGAAGATCAAAGTGCCAATAGGTTCAGTGTGGTGAGAGTTTGGTCTCTGCTTCCAAGGTGATAGCTTGCTGCTGCATTCTCGAAGAGAATGCTGCATCTTCCCATGGAAGAAGGGACCTAGTTAGTTCCGTCTAGCCATTATATGAGGTCATTAATGCCATTTATGAGCGTGGAGCACTCCCTTTATAATCTCTCCAATACCTCACCTCTGAATGACATCACATTAGGGTTTAAGTTCCAATGTTTGAATTTTGGAGGGACACATACACCCAAATCATAGCAGTGACTTATTGGGCTAAGTGAGAGAAACAGAATTACTGAGCAGGAGGAGTTGAATTGTGAAGGAGTCACACAACCATATTTGTTAGTCCCGTGAGGATGGCACTAAAGAGAGCCTAAATTGAGAGAAGGGCCTAGCCCTATGTGCCCATGAGTCAGTCATTCACAGGCTAAAGGCTGCTCTTGGGGAGAAGGTCCAACCTTACAAAAAGCAGTTGCATTTAGATAAGCACAATTTGCAGAGAGCAATGCAGTATGATTCTTAAGTAGCCAAACCTCCTCACAGCTGAGGAATAAGTACCTTGGTCCTAAGAGGGAATCTGGTTAGCCTAGGATATTAAGTATGTTAAGGTATGTAGATATTAGGTATGTTAAGCTAATGTGTTACAATTGCCCACAATATTCAGTACAATAACATTCTGCACAGGTTTGTAGCCTAGGAATAATAGGTTATATGATCCAGCCTAACATCTGGGTTTGTATTAGTAAATTTGATATTTGTGCAGTGATGAAATTGCCTAACAACAACCGTATCTCATTGTTCTATCATTTGAAATTGCTTAATGGCATATAATATTGAACATCCTTTTATATGCTTATTTTCTATCTATAAATCTTCTTTGGTGAGGTATCTGTTCAGGTCTTTTGTGCATTTTTTAAATTGCATTGTTTATTTTCTCATGGCTCAGTTTTAGAATTATTTGTATATTTTAAATAAAAATACTTTATCAGATATGTGTTTTGCCAGAGGTTATGTGAGAAAGAGAGTGACTTTTTTATATTAACCTCATATTTTGCACTGGGTTATTAAAAATTACAAATTAGTATTAGGAAATTTCAATACTTCAGTGATATTTTCTGTATCAATACTCATGTCATATGCACAATATAATTTTTTTCCCTTTTTCATGTGTATAATTTTAATTTACTTTTCTTATCTTATTGTACTAGCTAGGATTTCCAGTATAGTGCTGAATAGGAATGATAAAAGTTAGCATTCTTACCTACCTCCCAGTCTGAGAGTGAGATCACCTATCTTTATAACTTCAAACATAATGGTAGCTATAGGGTTTTTTTAATAGGTATTCTTCTCAAATTAAGAGAAGAACATGCCAATAGAAGGTATTGCTTCAGTGTTGATGTTTGCAGAATATTTTTTATCATGAATTGTGTTGGATTTTATCAAAAGCTTTTTCTGTGTCAATTGATATGCTCATACAGTTTTTCTCCTTCAGCATGCTGATCTGGCTGCTTAGATTGACTGTAGGATGTTGAACCAGTCTTGCTTATCTGGAACAAATCGCACTTGGTCATGGTATATAATTCTTTTTATTCACTATTGGTATGATTTGATAATACCTTGTTGATAATTTTTGCATCTATACATCTATGCTTAGGAAGGACACTAATCTGTGGGCTTGTTTTCTTGAAAGGTATTTGCTTAATTTTGGTTTTAGACTAAGGATGACTTCACATAATGAATTTAAAAAAGTTTTCTCTGCTTCTATCTCCTGTAATGTAAAAGATTATTGGGAACCAATATAATTACTTCCTAAATTGGTAGAATTCACCAGAATTTACCAGTGAAAGAAAGTAAGCCTGATATCACTTTTTTGGAAGGCTATAAATTATTGATCCAATTTCTTTAATGAATAGATATTTACTTTTCTATTTCTTGTTTTCTAAGTTTTGGTAGTTCATGTATTTTCAGAATTGGTCCACTTTATCTAGATTATTAAACTTTCAAATACAGAATTATTCTTAATATCCCTTAATTATCCTTTTAATTCCTGTGAGATCAATAGTCATAATCCCTCTTTTATTTATACATTTTTCCAATCTTTTATTTATTTATTTTTTTTATCTTTTTGAAGAGGAGAAAGCCTTTATTTCATTTTCTCAATAGATAATTTGTTTTCATGCTATTGATTTCTGCTCTATTTTTAATGTTTGTTATTGTCAGCTTGCTTTGGACTTAAATTACTTTAATTCTAGTTTCCAAAGAGAGAAAAATATTCTTGATTTTAGAGCTTTATTTCTTTCTTTCTTTTTCTTTTTTTTTTCTAATTCTATCCTATATTTTCTTTCTAAGCATTACCTTTGTGGAATCCCACAAATTTTGATAACTTGCACTTTTATTTATGGTCAGTTCAAAATATATTTAAATTTATTTTGAGCCACCTTCTTTTATTCATGTGTTATTTGGAAGCATATTGCTTAATCCCCAAATATTTTGAGAATTTTTGCCCTTCTTTCTGTTATTGATTTCTAATTTAAATTCCATTACATACTTAGAATGTATTTTGTATGATTTTCATTTTCTAAAATTTGTGGAGTTTTGCCCAGAATATGATATATGTTGATGACCCTCTTATGTGAGCTTGAAAAGAATATGTACTTTGCCTTTGTTAGTTAGATGCAATATTCTGTAAGTCTTAATTAGATCCAATTAATTAATGGTAGTATATCTTACTAATATTTTGCCTATTGTGTCTATTAATTACTGAAAGAGAACTATAGGAAGTTTTTGTTTTGTTGCAGAGACAAGTCTATGGGCACTAATTCAAGTCAGTTAATTAGAATTTCTGGAATTGTAATGACAGAATTTTTGTATTTTTTAAAGCACCATAGTAGTTCCCTTGTGAATTATGTAGAGTAGCAAAGTGTTAACTCCATGACAATTATATGTTGTACATTTATTCCTAAAAATAAGGAAAAATTTGGTTTTATAAGCAGCGCAATTTTGATATTGGAACTGTCAGCCATCAATATTTCAACGAATTTAGTGTAGGATTTAATTGACTTTTATTAATGACTGATAAATTGAGCAGCATCTCACCTATGAAATAGAAAAGGCACTTTTTAATGAGCTGGGTAAGAGGGGATTCATAGGCAGAAAAGGCTGAAGAAAGAAGAAAGAAAGAACAAGAGGTAGAGGGATCTTCATAAATTACTTTCCTTTTCAGGTTAAACCAGAGAGAACTTTCTTATCATGCCAGATCAAATAGACGGAGCCCTTTTCTATTGGTTGCTGTGAATCTCTTGTTTTTCAGAAAAGCAGCTCAAATGAAAGTTCACTCTGGTTTGGACTGGTCTGTTGTGGTGTAATGCAGGAGGTCAATTCAAAACAAAGGATTCCATATGTTTTATGTAAGAGCATTAGGCATTATTTTGGAGTGTACAGTGCCTTGGAACCACAGGCAGTTAAAGAACACGTGTAGACATTTGTGTGGTAAGACTCAAAAGTTTTAATTGTTGCCTTCATAGGTTCGAGTTTCATGGCTCTATAAACATCTACCCATGAGTTTCCCAGCTGTTGCCATATGTCATCGCTAGTCCCTGAGAAAGGTTGTCCACTCAGCTATCAATGACCTAATGAAAGAGAGATATAGGAGGTTTTTATTTTATTTTGGATCGACAAGTCTGTGGGCATTAATTCAAGTCTACTAATTGGAATTTTACAATACACATATCCTGGCATTACAATTCCAGAGATCCTAATCTAGACCGGTTGCACACCAGACCTTGGTCACCACAGGGCCTTCCTACCACAGTCCTACTGAATCACTCTGTTTTTGAGAGAATGGCCTGCCAGTGCCACTCTGTAGGGAGTATAGTGTTCTCCTCCCCCAGGCTATGAGGATGTGGGACTGATAAATTGCTGCCAAACTTCATCAGCCCAGTGTTGGGTGTCACATGTTTGGCCATGACATGAAATTTAGGGTGACATATCTCTCTTTTACTAGTGATGTAAATTGGCCATGATCAGAACAACACAGAGTATCTAAAAGTAAGACTGACGCAGGCCCAGGAAAGGAGGCCGTTAGAAGAAAATTATAGAGACTGCATTCAAAAGTGCCTTGCCTTTTTGTCTATGACGAATTAATTTGACAACTATTTTTTAATTAAGAAAAACTTTTGGGAGGCTGAGGTGGTTGGATCTCCTGAGCTCAGGAATTTGAGACCACCCTGAGTAAGAGCAAGGCCCCCATCTTTAAAAAATAGCTGGGTGTTGTGGCGGGCTGTAGTCCCAGCTACTCAATAGGCAAGAGCATCACTTGAGCTGTTGAGTTCAAGGTTGTTGTGAGGTATGAGGCCAGCACTCAATACATAAATAAATAAACAAATAAATAAATAAATCTGTCTTTGCTAATAAAAATAATACTCTTTTCTGTAAGTACATGCTTTTATTACAAACTTAGTAAAAACAATAGTTCTTAAAATGTTAATGAATATTTCCCTTCAAATGAAGCATTTTAAGATAAGAAATATATACACGGCAATTTGGATAGAGAGTCTATGGATTTTTCCAAAGCTGAGGAACATTGAATCCAAACTGTGAGCAGTTTTTCCTGCTAGTTTTATTGAATTGCCCTTAAATCAACAATCACTACACGTAAGCCACCTGAACTGAAGTACTCTTCTTGTTAAATAAAACCAATAGGGGGCTTGTTCCAAGAAATGCTTGACTAGGTAAGCAGGCTAAACACGCGGAGCAGTTTGGAGGTACTCTGTGTGTTAGGTTTCCTCTTTGTTTATTTATTTCCACCCCCACCCCAAAAACAAAGTCTCTGAAGTCTAGGTTTGTGACAATTATTCAATTCCTCTCAAAAGCACAATTCCTTTTAGCCAAAGACACCATCTTTATAGAATTGAAGAGGTTTTAGACTGATGTACTCTTGCTGAAAATTCTGTCTTTAGATTAAAAATTAGAAAGATGAATATTAAAATTTATATTATTTCTGCTTCTCTTTGATAAAAACTGAAAGGGCTTGATACTAATTAGAAGATTCCATAGTCTATTCTTTCTCACAATGGTTACCCTCATTTTAATATAAGATTTGGGCTTATAGCTTCTTTAAAAAAAACAAAAGAAAGAGGAAAAGAAAAACTGTGAAAATGTAAGCAATAATAGAATTCTTCTAAAGAAATGATAGCATGATAAGACCTACACTGGGTGTGATATTCTTTTGATAACTGTTCTGAAACACTTTTTTATCCATCCTCATTCCTTAGAAATAAACTATATTTTATCCTCCTTTTCACACTTCCTCTGGAAGCAAGTATTAGATGGAAATGCAGTGAATTATTCATGTGTTCATTTTTTCTGATTTTATACTTTTCCATTATTATATATCTAGGATGGGTGAAGGCTCTAAGTAGACACTCATATTATTTATTGAATTGAATTTAGTGAGGCATTTGCATTGTTGGTTACTGCCAATAAGGTGCAAGGGCTCTTGCATCTTTCTTTTCCTCCACCAACCAACAGTGTTTGTTCTTTGCATCTTCAGCTACAGCTACACTCAGAGATCACAGGACCAAAAAAGGACATACTGCAAAAAAAGTTTGAAAGGACTTTTGGCTTCAAAAAAAGTCATCTTCACCTCTAATCTGAAGGGGAGAGAAGCAAGGGCCTTTGTCACTGTAAGTGACTGCAAATATACTCTGGTTCAGAGCCCTAGTCCTCTCTCAGATTTAGATCATGCCCTTAACTTGGACTCTGAATTTATCTGACCTTTTAGAATACCTGCAAGTAAACTGATTTTCACTTACCCTTCTTTGAGTCCCCATCATCCTGCAAGTCCCATTGGATATCTTTCTCCTACATTAGTGACTTTCTGGGCTGTGACTGAAGATTTCAAACCAGTGGCAGTAAGAGCTGGCGTGTTGGAGTGAGCCATCTTCATCAAACCCAGCAGCCTTACCAATTCCCAGCAGTTTCCCTTTCCATCTCCTTCCCTCCTATTTCCTTTAACTATATCAGTAATCAGTAATGTCTTGCTGAGTTCTATTACCTTCTTGCTTAATTTTCCAATTTTCTCTTTCCTAATTGTGCCAAGGCATGCTTTGTACCCAACCACTCTTCAGTTCATGAGGCCTTATTTTCAGCAAGGGAAAGTCTTTAAATCTGGGAACATGCCTTAAGGGGCTATGGTGGTTGAGCTCACTTAGCCCAAGCAAATTTAAAATGGGTCTCTCAGGAACAGGGAAGGGAGCAGAGCAAGTCTGATGGAGAGGACAAGAGGACATTGAACTGCTAGTGGGATTTTATACATAGGTGCCACAATCCAGTCTTACCTAATAGTTCAGATCTGAAACCCTCCATTGAAACTCCACCCTTCAGTCTTACAAAGCTGTTCCGCCTATTGAAATACTGTTTATACACATTTCCAATATTTACACCTCAATGTGAATGTCTTTAACACAGCATTTCCCCACAGCATATTTTAGTAGTATAGAGGGACTGTTTCTCATAGGTAGCAGAGGTATTTGGGGAAAATTACCCAGAGATGAGAAAAATAGAGCAGAAAGAAATAACCAAGACCTCTGGAAAATAGAAGTCAAGGTTTTCAGGAAAAAATGCTATGCATCTTCATGTTGTCTAACTTCCCTATCTTGCTTTCTTCTTAAGAAAACAAAGGTTAATTTACTGTGAATAAATTATTTATAATTATGGAAATGGTTCTCTGCAAATTACTTCAGGATTCTTATTTGATCTACTAAACCTTCACGGGGATTTTTAACCCCAATCTATTAACCCTATAAGTAAGCATTTATTATTTTTTTTCTTTATCCAATAAAAAATTTGTCCAAATCAATATCTAAATGATACAAATATTCTTTGCCATCATTAGCCTCTAAGGCTTTTTGTGTTTCCCCTTATATGATTTAACTGATTCTCATTCTTAACATTTTCAGAGCAAGGACAGCCTGTTTGAATTCATTAGTGGGGTCCTTAGCTGGATACTTGCCTCCTGTGAATTCAGACCCTTCACAGTTTAACTTTCTCTAGCACATAATTACAAGCTCTACATTGCTTCTTTCTGAATGTGACTTTTAAAAATTGCCTCTATTCATTACCTGCCTTCTTTCAAGAAGGCCCTGTGAGAGTTCTCTAATATTTAAAGTGTTGCTGGATTCCAGTTCACCATCAGGATAAGCAGAGAATGGGAACATTTTTTGTCTCTTGTTATCATAAAGTAGCTTAAAGCAATCTCTCTCCAAATGTCTTCCTGACTCTCATTTCCCTCCTGCACCCCAAAACACAGGCACCAGGAGATCTCAGGACAGCTGAGTTCCCAGTTCAGGAGCAATTAGACAAGGTGATGAGATTCTTTTCACCTTCTCCTCTAAGCTTCTCCCAGCCTATACAGTCTTCAGGGTTAATTGGGGAGTACTGGAAGGGTCACTAAGCCCACAGCACTTCTCATCAGTAAGCACTCATCTTAATGTAGTGCATTTGAAAGTAATTCAAGAATTACTGGTAAGAATTTAGGCCTACCAGAACACTGAGTATTTCTCCTAACGTGATCCAAGACACAACAATAGAAACTTTACTTGTAAACTCCTACTTTGGTAAGGGCTGTGTTTTTGGCTCCAAATAACGGGGTGTGAGCTTCTCTTAGAGGAATTCATGAAATTGCAGAGAGACAATGTTGAACATTTTAATGTCATACTGTGTCAATCTTGTTTTTTTTATTTAACAAATGTGTTTGAGCAACAATTATGCAGTTTGCTGAGCAGGGTAGCATATTTAGTACTGATTATTGGCTGCAAAAAGCAACTAAGGGATTGAAAATGTGATGTCATAAATTCTTCTGAGACATCCACATCAGCAATCTTGAAACTTCTAGGAAATAAAACAAAGAGAGAAAAAAATTCTGGCAGATGGCAGCTAGAAAGGGGGATGGGCTGTTATTAACTAAACATGGACAGGCTTTCACAAAATATAAACAATAATCAGACAAAGCCATTATGTTACCCTAAAGAAACATGACACAGAGGCTCTATGATCAAACTAGCTAGCAAGAATGGCAGGCACCACAGAAATAAGCAGCCTCTTCTTCCAGCTAACACGAGTGACTGCTATTTCTTCACTTGTAATGGCTCTAGTTCCATGTTAATTCCTCCCACCTTTAGAGAAAAATGACCAAGATATCTAGTCACAGAATTGTTCCTGCTTCCTGATAACCCCCAATCCACAAATGACTATTAGTTCCAAAAAACGCTTTAGAATTACCTTTTGTACATATTCAAGGCTCGTAATAAACTCTTTGCCAATCTTTTTAATACAGAGGTGCTCTTTATTTTCTCTTCTGCACATTTGTCCTTGCTACTGCAAGCTAAACAAACCCAGTATGTATTGAGTACATATCTGTATGTAGCGGTCATTGGTTCATGCAATATAACATGTTATACTTATTATAAAATTAATACTTGTGCACCCCCAAAAATTATATGTATATTATATATACCTCTAATGTATTAATATTATGAGTGGGGACTTTTGGAGATAATTAGGATTAGATGAGGTCATGGAGGTGAAGCCCTCATAAATGAGATTAGCATTCTCATAAGAATCCTAGGAGAGTTTTCTTCCTCTGTCATTCATGTGAAAAGACAACCAGGAGGTAGTCATCTATGAACCACAAGATAGGCCTTCGAGAGACATTGAATCTACTTGCATCTTGGACTTTTTAGCCTCCAGAGCTGACTGTGAAAAATAAATAAGTGTTGTTTATAAGCCACAAAATTTGTGGTATTTTTTTATACCAGTGTGGGTGGACTAACACAGACTTTTCATAGGTAATTTACTATAGAGACGTTTTTAAAAATACCCCTCTTGGCCATACTATCACCAAAACTAGTATTGCTGTTATAGCTATTAAATGCTACCACTACTCCTTATGATTTATAAAGAATCAAGGACATCAATAAACATTTACGTACAATATTGTGGTAAGAGTTCTTAATCCTCATTTCAAAGATTAGTAATTTAAAACTGAGAAAATTCACAAACCTAATGAGTGACAGAGCTGGCATTTAGACCCTTTGTGTTTTAAGAAATCCATTTTTTGCATAATG
Organism: Loris lydekkerianus; assembly: GCA_963574355.1. Taxonomy (NCBI): domain Eukaryota; kingdom Metazoa; phylum Chordata; class Mammalia; order Primates; family Lorisidae; genus Loris; species Loris lydekkerianus. The sequence goes on along the minus strand of CAUYPK010047289.1, from coordinate 2,052 downwards.
TCACCATGGCAGAGGAGCGAAGGGTAAAGGAAGAGGAGATGAGGGAGGGGGATTGGTATGCTCCCACTACCCACTTTATAATATTAAATATTTTGTAAGTATAATTTTAATATTATTAATTTCTTTCATCTAATTGAGACATCTATACATTTCATGATAATAAATTATTAAAATACTGTATGTGTTAGAGAATAGTGTTGTTTTTTATTTAAGATTTTAGTTAAAATTCTATTGAAGACTGAAACTCAAAGCAGTGCTAGACCCAAGAAGTCTAAAATAACTCACATGTGGTTGACAACCAAATTTGTTTGATTTAGAAGTATTTGAGCTTACTCTATCAAAGCCTTTCAAGATTTCATAGACATACCTAAAAAATTGAAAAAGAAACTTGTTATATCTAAATCTACCTAAGAAATCATCTACTTTATAATCTTCATGCCACAGAAAAGCAAGTTGGGATCCCATAAATAGAAATTAGTTGCTAAATTCTCTGTTTTCGGTAGATTAAAAATTTAAACCAGGCTCTTTAATTTACATAATAATTTCTCAGAGCTTTCTACTTTTAGTGGAAAGGCTTGTTGAACAGAATATCACTGAAATCTACCGAAATATTGTGTGTGGATTTTTGGAAATGTTAACAAATAGGGTGATCATATAATGTACAGTTCAAACCAGGACTCTTTTGAGAGTAAAAAACAAGCAAACAAAACAAACAATATACTTTGAATAACTATCACCAGACAATAGGTATAAATCAGAACTAAACCAGACAAATCAGGACCTGTAGTCAACTATTTATATGACTAAATCTAAACTGTGCTCAAGAGCCTGTGAGGTCAAATAAAAAGCATGGTGTCCAAACATTTGATTGGTATTCATTAATATTTTCTTTTGTATGTCTTTCCCAAAAAGTATACAAATAAACATTTTTTTTATCATCCCACTTTATTTCCACTTCCCCTTTACCCTTCCCACATCTGATAAGCATTCCTTCTACTATCTGTTTCCACGAGATCAATTGTTTTCAATATTTAGCTCTCACATATGAGTAAGAATATTTGAGATGTTTCTTTCTTTCATTGGTTTATTTTACTTAAAAAGTTTCATCCATGTTGTTCCAAATGGCCAGATTTCATTCTTTTTGGTGGCTATGTAATATGCCTTTAAGTATACGTACCACAACTTCTTTATCCATTAATCTAGTGATGAACACTTAGGATGATTCCAAATTTTGACTATTATGAATAGGGCTACAAAAAACATGGGTGTACAGATATCTTTTTAATGTACTTAATTCCCTTTCTTTTGATATATAGCCAGCAGTGGGATTGCTGAGTCATATAGTAGTTCTATTTTCAGTTTTTTGAGAAATCTTTATACTATTCTTAATAGTTACTGCACTAATTTACATTCTCACCAACAGAATGCAAGGGGTCCCCTTTTGCCACATCTTCACCAGCATCCTCTTAGCTCTTGTCTTTTTGATAAAAGCTGTTTTAACAAAGGTGAGAAAATATTGTAGTTTTGATTTGTACTTTTCTTTCGACTAATAATGTTGAGCATTTTTTCATATATGTGTTGGCCATTTGTATGTCTTCTGTTGAGAAACGTCTATTTATATTCATTGCCCATTTTTTAATTGGATTGATTTTTAGCCATTGAGTTGTTGGAGTTCCTTATATATAGTCATTAATCCTTTCTCAGATGGGTAGTTTGCAAATACAGTAGACCTTCCATAGTTGACTAAATCCCTACATTGACCTCCTCCTTAAGGTGACTTACTTTTCACAGACCAGACATACAGCACATGTACATATCAGTACAGTAAGTCTAGTTACTTACGTTGACCACCTCCCTATGTTGACCAGCTTATTACAGTCCCTTGATAATCAACTTACTTATTAATCAACTTATTAATTTGCATTCCCACCAGCAGTGTAGAAGTGTTCCCTTTTCTCCACATCCATGCCAACATCTCTGGTCTTGAGATTTTGTGATATGGGCTAATCTTACTGGAGTTAGATGATATCTCGAAGTAGTTTTGATTTGCAT